>PVJX010042603.1:0-14068 GCA_004027295.1 Dolichotis patagonum | reverse complement strand
ATAAAAAGCTTATGTCCAAAACAAGAATTTTTAAAACTTAACAATAATAAAACAATCTCATCAAAAATGGGCAAAAATGTGTACAGATACCTCATCAAACAAATATATCTATGGCAAGTAAGCATGCAAAAAGACGTGTGACACTACATAATGAAGAAATTACAAAAACAGTAAGGACATTCCACGACCTACCCACGGGGACGGCTAACCCCACACATGGACCACACTGCAGCCTGACAGAGACCAGGACGGAGAACTTCCACACCCTGCTGGTGGGGACACAAAATGGTGCGGTCACTTTGGAAAGTACTGGTAGTACCCAAGATGTCCTCCAATAGGTGAGTGGCTAAGGCAAGCAGTGACAGGGCAAGGCAATGGAATACGATTCTTGGGTAAGAGGGAATGAGCTAGCATGCTGTGAAAGAAATGGCAGAACCTTAATTTCATATTTCTAGGTAAAAGGAGCCGAGTTGAAAATGCCTGCTTCTTACAAATATGTGACATGCCGGACAAGCTGAAACTACAGAGACAATAAAAGGATCGGTGGTTGCCCAGAGTTTGGGGTAGGGATGTGGTGTGTGGGGCCGGGAGGATGGAGAGATGAAGTATGGGAGATTTTATTCTGTGTGACACTGTCATGACAAACACTCGACAATACGCACTTGTCAAAATGCACAGAGCTCTACAACCAAAGGACTGAATGTTAAGGTATGCAAATGAGAAACATGTTGCAAGATTTTGGGGGCCACGGGAAAATGTTTGCTGTGTGACAAGAAAACCTAACTATATGGCACGCGTGTGATGCAGTCTGCCAGAGCAACCGGTGACAGATGCTGACCTGAGTAACCCTGGAAAGAGGAAAGGTAAAGGGCACACACGTTGGCACCATCCCTCGCTGGCTGCCTTCTTCCCGTGGGACCGGGTGATGATCCCGTGCCGCTCTCCGTGCGCCCTAGAATTGGAGCCCTGGGCACAGGGAGTCGAGCTGGTGGGGGTGGGCACTAAGCTCTTCACTGCGGTGGGAATTTACTCAAGCAGGGGAGGAAGCTGGAAGGACCTGAGGCGATGGTTACGTTTGCAGGAATTATGTTTAACTTAATAGAGACACGGATGGTTACACACATATCTGTCATATGTGTGCATACACAGACACGGTTGGCATGCATACGAGTCCCCTTTGCTGGCAGCTGGATGCCTGAGAGAAACAGGGTAGCGGGCAGTGGTGTGGAAGGTTCGCCTGCTGACTCACGGACTATGGCTGTCCGATTTCCGGTGCACTTGGAGCCACTTGCAGAGAGGTTTCAAAGTGCTCAAAACACAAAACAGTACAAGTAAACAAAGCCCACCAGCTCCACTGACCAGGGCATGGTGAAGGCCACACACAGGAGCTGTGCTAAGCTGCGTGACACCCTGCAGAGAGCTCAGCGTCTGATCTGGGGCCCCTGGAAAGGTTGCGTGGCGGGGGACAGGAGCGTGCAGTGATTACCGTGAGGACGCCCATCCTAGCTAATGAGCTGGACCCTGAATGCAGCACGTGCGTGACCTCATGCGAGGCAGCCCAGGGAGCTCCGCCCAGGGCCAGGCCAGTGGCAGGCAGACCCTGGGGTGCAGCCATGGAGAGAAGGGGTGGAGGGTGCTGGCTGCCCCAGAACCGGAAAGGCCAGGGGCCTCTGCCTCACAGCACATACAGCTTGGCCAACACTTTTTATTTCCCCCTGTGAGCTGGTTTTGGACTTCCTGCTGCAGAGCGGCGAGGGAGTGCATTTGTGCTGTTTCTGTCACCCAGTCTGCAGTGAGTGACACGAGCTAACTGGAAGAGCTCTCTGCCACCAGCACCAGGGCAATGTGAGCACTAAACAAAATGAGCCACATAGACAGTCTGTCAGGAGCTCTTAAATCTGGAAGGTGAACACACGAGTGGGGCTGTGGCACAGCTGACCCAAGAGCAAAGAGACGCCTCCAAGGGCAAGATAAGGTCACAGCTGAGAACACCTGACTCCAATTCCAATTAACTAAACAAAGATACTAGTAGCTGCAGGCATTTCACTCCTCTAGTGAAATGCAACATGGAGATCTTCCCCTAAAATACTTCTAAATTAAACATAATCTGTCACTTGGCAAAGTCCTTGAACCACGCCCAAGAATCTGCCCAGTTTCCTGAATTTCCTACTCTAACCCCTTCCTTGTCTGAAAACTAAATAAATATAGATCACCCAGACACATTCCTTGTTTTAGCCCCCAGAGTCTTGAACTCTGCTGGAACCCTTGTCTCATTTATTTAAGCCTTCACTGTACACTCATTTGGGAGACTGGGGATCTTTCTCTGGTAAGTCTCCAGCTGAGAATAATTTGACTTAGCTTTTCCAAATTTATTATAGCATGAAAGCAGTTTGCGTTTGATGAAACACGCTTTGAGCTCTGCAGTGTGGTCCTTCCCCGGCCCGTGGCCTGGTGCTGGGCAGGTGCTGGCCTGCGAAGATGTGTGACATGTGACAGTACGTCTGCGCCTACCGGTGGTGTCAGGGGAACTTCGTGCAGAACCGAGTGCACAGAAACTACCAAGGCTGGCCAAAGAGATTTTCGGTGTATGACCGACTCACTGGGATGTACCACCTTCATACTCCCCGAGGGTTTGTGTTGGGTTGTGACCCAAACTATAAAATCGATGCCACAACAATCAATTAAGGCTGTCTTGTGCCCCTCAAATAGAACTAAACTAACTAAGCAGCCATGAGTGCATACCGACATCAATAAACACTGCAGTCAATGTACGACAAAGAAGAAGAAGTGGAACTATCCCACATGGAAAAATGCCAAACACATTACACAGCTGTCCCCACCGTCACGGTGTGGGGCATGACTGCCCACTCCTAGGCTGGGTCTGCGGCAGGATCTCTTTTCGCAGCGGTGGCGAGGGGCAATGGACGTGGGGACAGGACATTCCAATCACCGCCTCATCAGAGAGAGAGAGGCTCATGGCCAAGCGCACCGGCCACAAGCCCCGCTCACGTCCGCGTTCTCCTCAGGGTGCAGCGCAAGTCACGCTGTGCCCGTGTCGTCTCACTTCCCGGGGACTGCGGCCAGGAGGACAGCGTCACGTGCACTGCTGCATGGTGTCCTCACGCAGTCAAGCTTGCTGGTGCTGCTCCAAAGGGTTGGGATGGGGAAGACCCGGGGGAGCTGGGAAGCCACCACAGTCGAGAGCGGCTGGTTTCCTTTAGCATCTCTGTTGGTTTTTGTCTGTTACGTTTCCCCCTTTAATTTAACTTCTCTTCGGACAGCTCCATTTTGAGATGAATTTGTCTCGGCTCCTTTGTTTGCTAGCAAAGGTCACGTCCTGAGCCTCTGTCTCTTGGCTGTCTGCAGGGACTGGATCAGCACCTGGTATTAGGACGTCAACTCACACATGCGAAAATGACTTTCGTCTCGGTCAGCAGCTGCCTGGACTGGGCTCTGTCCTCTGAGTCGCTTTGCTTCTCTGCTGGTTTCTTGGGGTCACCCTGTGGAAATTAGTTAGGGTCGGCCCATGCATGCAATTTCTGTTCTCCCAGCATAGCAATCCTTTCTTCCTGCTTCTATCTACTTTCTTCGTAAGTATTCTGTCCCAATGCTGGAACTGTAACAGCCAGCAGCCTCACCTGCTCAGCCTACTCCTCGGCAGCAGGCAGAGGAGTCTGTGAACTCTCCTGGGAGGCTCAGCCAGATGGAAGTGAGATCTTTGGCCTATTCCTTGTGAAATTTATTCTGCAAACATGTATTTAGTTCTTACCAGAATGTCCCAGATTCTTTTGAAACACTAACTCATTTGTCCCTTACAGACAACATCTATGGAAACGCCCGTGACCTCCATGGCCAAGCAAAAGACCAGATTGGTGCGAGGGCCAGGGGCTTCCCAAGCCACACAGCTGGTGGGTGGAGGGGCTGGGGTCACATCCAGGAAGTTCTGTCCTGCGGGGTGCACACTCCAAACCCCTGAACTACGCTTCTTTCTGAATATATTTGCACTGAAGATCAAACCCTGGGTCGACTGACGAACTAGCTGCCCATTCTTGTGATAGCTTATTCTTTTTTGTTCTCTTAAAACCCTGGCATTGACATAGGACTGGGAAAGCCCTGGTCACATCATACGGCTGCCCCTCAAGGTCTGGGAGACAGGAGCCCAAGGCAAGGTGCATGGAGGGCCTGGCGCTGGCAACTTTGGCAAATCCGACCTCTACCCCTCAGCGCCAGCCAGCAGCTCTATGAGATTACATGGTCAGTTCATGCTGAGCTGAAGTCCACTTGGTCACAGAACTCAGCAGTCACCCATGTCCTTCCTCGCTGTGTCCACTAGAGGGGGAAATAGTACCAATATACTGGTTTAATCAGTGGCCAAGAAAAGCCAATGTTTCTATTTCTACGGGGTTTTTTTCTTTGTTACTTAATGCTAATCATTAAAGAGCAAGTAGAATAGATGAAGAAGTGCCAAGAAGAAATAAATACGTTAAAATCATTGCTCCTCCTCCTGCTGTGCTACCACGGGAAGCACAGAGCCTGGGCGGCCCGGAAGGCAGTGGGTGACCCTGCCCTCAGACAGCAGGCAAGACAGGGACTCGGGATGCCTGAAGAACACGTGAATGGTGACACAGGAAAAGCTTCTTACAGCAACAGACACACTGCCACGACCCCCTCATGGGACTCCCCTCTCTTCCCACACACTTTTGCATGGTCTTTGCCACTTTCCCCGGAGTCCTCTTTCCTGAGGGTCTGCATGGGGCGTGACAAAAAAATACAGCGACTGTCGCTGCCCAGCACTGTCTAACAGAAAGGCAGCAGCGTGAAACATGCAGCTGTGTCCTCACCCACCTGTTCACTGGGCAGGGACCATGTGACTTGGCTCCTCCCCAGTGTCAGAATGAGCACAAGAGGGGAACATCTGGGGTGGACTCAGAACATTGAGGCGGTGGCAACAGTGCATAAAGACCCTCAAGAAAGAGGACTCCAGAGCTGCTGCAGGAAGTGGCGAGGACGATGGGACGTGTGTCTGGACGGAAGATCTTGAGGGAGATTCATGGCTATGCATCTTCCACTGCAGTAATTCATTTTTAAATTAAGCACTCTTCATGTGTTTTGCTCACACCTCCTGTGTGCGGCGACTCTTCCTCCCTCCCAGGTCGTGGTGTCTGGAGAGACCCAGGTTCCACGGGGGACCGGCAGGTGGCGGGAGGGGTGGGGAAGGGGCGGAGGGAGATGCAGTAGCTTGTGTGCCAGTTCCCAGGACAGGCGCTTTGTCAGGAATGAAAATCCTGAACTGATAAAAGGGAGAAGCGTGTACCCGGCTCCTGGCCCCTGCCGCGGCCTTTCTCCTGCAACCCGCTTCAGATTCGCGAGTTCATTTCTAGTCTTCTTACTGTTAGCTACTGAGAGTCACTCTCGCCCTTGCCGCAACCCAATGCGGCTCGTGAGGTTCTTGGGGTTAAGCACCGGCGAAAGGATGAGAAAAATAAAGAAGAGACAAAGCTGGGGTCAGGTGGAGCCCTTATCCTCCTGATGGGAGGAAAGGAACCGCTCAACCAGTGCAGCATGTTTGTTTATACCCTCCACAGAAGAGTATCAATTCCAACCCCACTGCCTAGCAACTTGTTCCCGCGACAGGCCTGGGCCCCTGCCTTCTCAGTGCCGGAACAACTTGGTTACATACTCCGTTTTGGTTTCTCTGCTTTTTCTGGGCTGGACTTACTTCAGCCCTGCACATGGGATCAATCTCCAGCTTCTACAGCTCGGCTCCCAAAGTGCCCTTTCGCAGCTGCGCTTCCGCCCGCCCAGCTCGGTCCGCGCCCTCCCCAGCCGGCGTGCCGGGGCGAAGCACGGCGCTTTCGGCTCCGTGGAGGCACAGTTTTCTTCTCAAATCTTCATTTCTTTTGCAACTTTTAATATGGCCGGAGTCAGATAGGAACCCGTGCAGCGTGGCCAGGCACGCCAGGACTCTGCCACCAGGTGGCACCCGACACCGTAGGACCCGAGACAGCGGCGCCCCTGCCCTTCCCACCGCCGGCCTCCAGCTGCTGGCTGGGGGCAAACCCAGGCCTTGCGTCTCCACCGCCTGCTCCTCACGGGATTTCCTCACGCTACCCGGTAACACGCCTCATCCACTAAATCCGCAGCGCAGTAAACACCCTAAAATAACCTAACATCCGCGGCCACGCGGGGACCTCTGGAGTCCACAACAGCGTCCCCGGCGGGCAGTGGCGCCGGGGTCAGGTCGGAGCTGCGCCCCTGAGGAATCCTCATTCCTAGCGTCCTCCCCCTGCGCCCCGAATTTTTGTCCTGGGCTTTAACGGTGCGTGCGCTATAGCAATGGCTGCGAGGCTGCGCCGTCTGTCCTCGCCAGAGTCTTCCCCACCCTCTTCCAGGGTTTGTGCTTGATTAATTTTTACATGACTTTCGGGCTTTTTAAGGTAATGGAAATAATGTGCGCGTTAATGTGCACGAAGAAAAGGAAGTGCACGTGGAAGAGACCCAGTGCGTGTGACGTTCACCTGAGTCAGGCCTCTTATAAATGCAACCCTGAGAGCTTAGAAAACCGGGGTGTCCTGGTGTTCGCCTAGGAGGCAGAAGTGTGCATCCCGTGCGCAGAGAGGATGCTCCACGGAGCGGCATGGCCAGCGGCTCACTGTTCCCGGCCATGCGGCGCTGCCCAGGAGGGAAGCTGCGCAGCGCGCATGGGCCTCGCCCACCAGGGGAACCCCGGCCGGGCAGGTCAGGGCTGCATCCGTCTGTTGCTTCCCAGTTTCCCGCGCCTGTGTTCGGTTTGTGCTGTTTCCATGACGATGGCCACGTAGGAGCCCTGGGCTGGAGCTCTGCGGCCTTAGCAAAACGCGCGCCACTGTTAGCAACGCGTGTGCCGCACACAGAGTCTCCGGAAGTTACTCCTGCGTAAGGGAACTTTACACCCCGAACGCGGTCCCGCCCTGCCTCCTCTGTGCCTTCCGGCTTTCTGCTCCTGGACGGTGGCGACCGTCTTCAGCTGCGCGCATGAGTGGATCCGCTCCACGCTGGCCTTCGATGCGGGCTTATCCACTTAGTCTAATGCTGCCTGGGCTCCTTCCTGTTGCCACACATGCAGAGTTTCTGCTTTTTAAAGACCGAGTAATATTCCACGGTGGGAGTCTGCAGCGTGTTCCTTATGCGTCCATGCCCGTGGACACTGGGCTGTTTCTGCATCTTGTGAATAATCCGTGAGCTGTTAATAATCCGTGAGTACTCACGAGACCGCAGATAGCTCTTCCATGTCCTGTTTTGCTGTTGCTGTTTTTTTTTGTTTTGTTTTGTGGCTGGGGATTGACCCCAAGCCTTTGCAATAAGCTTTTATTCCCCAGGCCAGTCTTTGTTTGGAGACAGGGTCTTGCTGTGTGACTGAATTGTTCAGGCTGGGCTGCAACAGGTGACTCTCCTGCCTCAGCCTCCTAGAGTGCTGGACTGACACGCCTGTGCCACCGTGTTTGGCCGACAGATGGGAAAGGCACGCTCTGGAACGGGAGAGGGTGTCTGCTAAGGAGCTGATGTCAGAAACACGTAAGATTCTCCTAGGACTCCGCAGGGAGAAATCCAGTAATGGAGAACCCGAGTCAGCACCTCTCCAGCTGTCGCACCTTTGCTTTCCTGAGTTCCGGCTGCAGTTTCCTCCTCCTGCTGACAGGCCCTGTGCTCACTCATGGCCGCCTCTCCCCCACAGCCCCAAGGACCCAGACACCCAGCAGGCAGCTCTTTCCCCTACTTTCCTCCAAGCCTGAGTCACGGGAGAGTGGAAGCGGCCTGCTCAGAGGGACAGTGGGGACCGGGACACCCTCCAGGTGTTCAGGCTCCAAAACAAAACTTTCCATCCACCTTCCTCTCTGGAGTGCTTGCCAGCCCTGTAGGGTGGGCAGAGAGCGAAGAAGGAGAAATACAATCTGACTTCTTCTGAGGCAGCAAAATACATGAAATGGAGAAAATTCGTCATTTCCAAAGGAAAAGCGTGTGTGGTGTGAAATACTCTTTTACAAGGGCCGTGGATTGGAGATACTGATCTCGCTGTTGGTCGTGTGGGGTTCATGATGTCTGAGGTGACCTAACACTGGGACGTGCCAGACGACTGCATGGCCCTGGACCCCGGAGGTGTCACCTCTCTGTGCCTACCTCTGCAACCCAGCAGGCCGACAAGTGCTATTCTGGCAACAACATTTTCTAAAAGGAGTCGTAGAAAGTAAGTGAGCTCGTTTTCAAGGTACAAAGATGCTCTATTTTTTTCCTTCTCAAGTGTGATGCGTGAATTTTGTGTTTCAGCACCTTTGGGACATCTGCCGCTTCTGGAGGAGAGATTAACGTTATTTCACTGAAGTGAACCCTGAGAAATGGCTTTTGACATTTCAGATGAAATTGAGTCACAGCAGATGTGCTTTTCAAAAAACGTCTCTGAGAATAGCAAGAAAAAAGACAGCAAATTTGGCATTACATTGAAAAGGATATCACAGTCACACGTCAGGAAAGGACGCTGCTGAAACACACACTTTGGTGTGGACAGCCGGAGGGCATCCCTTGTCTGTGGCTAGGACATCTCGACCTCCTTGCAGGAGGACACACATTGCATTACATAGATAAATGTTTCTGAGCACAGCGAGACGATTCTAAGATTCACGTAAAAATAAACCTGTGAGCACAGCCTCAGAAGCACAGGCATGAGTGTGAACCTTGTATATACCTCGTAAACATCGGCCAAGACTGAGAACCTCGGCAAGAATGAAGATGGGGGAGGGGACTTAGAGGAGGAGGGGAGGGCAGGGGGAGGAGGCGAGATAGGCCCAGGCTGTGTTATGCACACGGCCCGCTCCGCAGGACGACTGCACACAGCACGTACTGCGGACCGTACTGGTGATAAAAAAGGCACTAGCAGCTCAAAAGAAAAGAACGGTGGGGAGGCCCAGCCCGACCAGTTACCAGACGCGGTATGCATTCTCTGTAAGTGACCCCCAGGGCTACGATGGGTAATGGGCTGATGGAGAGAAGGCCAACTGGAGAGAGACCCAGACTACTAAAGTGTATTATAGAATACACATGCTCTTTCAGATACCTGAGATCACCTTTAAATCGAGGGTGTCACAGGAACTTGATGGTCATTTTCAAGAGATAAAGCTTATCACATGTGAGGAAGGAATCCTAATAGAGAGGTCAATGTAAAAGTTATCTAAGAAGAAAACTTGAACGGCTCCTTTTAAACTATACAGAATTTCTTCGAACTTATAACTGAGATGAACTGTACAACTTCATAATATGGATTCTTTTCCAACTAGAGTTAAAAATCCAGATTAATTTTTTTAAAAAAATAGATAATTTGATTTCAAAAAATGTGCTGCATGCAAGAAATCGTAAAGTCATGTGACAAGCGACAGTGTCACACATAGCTGCGAAATGCATGACAGAGAGCGGATCGGTTGAGGCGTGGAAACTGAGTGCGGGTGTATGGGCATCGGTCAGTTTGCATCGTGGAGACCTGGCCAGGGCGACCTCGTAGCTCTCAGTTCCGAGGCCCAGGGCACCACCAAGGCCAGGGGGGGTGCGGCGAGCCTGCAGAAGGAAGGAAGACAAGAAGGGAGGCAGAGAGGACTTCACGGCCCTCCCCTGAGAACTAACCCAGATTCTAGAACTAACTCAACCCTGCTCAGTGGCCCCGGTGACCCAGGACTTCCCCAGACCCCACGTCAGGACCTCCCCACTCATCTGCAGTGAGGTGGCTTTCTTATATGTGATAATACTTTAAGGACAGGGGAAATAGGAAAACCACTCCCCAAAAGACCAAGTGTTCAGTAGGAAGATGAGGAAAACACATAAATGAGGAGTTAATAGAAAAGTATTTGATGACAGGAGCTTGGTAAGTTTCCAGGGCTGGCCTTGCACTTGTGATCCTCCTACCTCAGGCCCCAAAACAGTAGCAGTTGTGGGTATACACCGCCATGCTTGCTCGAAAGCTCTCTGCAGAGACCACACATTTCAAGGTGTGACAGAAATGGAAAGTTACAACCAGCACAGTGGGACTGCTAGGAGTTACCGTCAGACACGAAGTCCTCGGGCGGAAGCGTGCTGGAGAGCAAGATGCCGTCCCTCAGGCCAGTTATTAATGTCAGGAAGGTAAAGGTAGCATCCTGACAGAGGACCCTGACAGGTCCACCTTGGCAAACAACAGTGCACACTGGCATCGGAGCTGTGGGTGACCCCTGGGAAGGACACGAGGCCACCTGTGTCAAAACTCTGCCAAATACGTCGAAGCTGAGGAAACCAGCTGGTGGAGCCAAACTGAGGGGAATTTTGCGAAAATACTGATCAGGATCCTACAGTTACCAGCATTACCCAAGATGAAAAATGACAAAAAGCAGACAAATGATTTCAGTTTAAAGGAGATTGAAGAATAACTTTACAAAATGAAAGTTTATGAATAATAACTGTCTGCTTTTGATTTATGCACTTCAATATAGCTTTACATTTTAAAAGTATAAAATTTATGAGTTCTCTGCAATGCCTGCAAAGAATGCTCTTAAAAAGGCTTTAATAACCTTTCTCCACCCCCACCCCATTTGTCTGGTACCTTTAACTAGCTATCAGTTCTGTATTAAGGTTGGAGGGCATGAGGAGTAATAAGGAAAGAAAGCACAGTAAGAAAAATGTCCTCAATAAGGAAAAACCTAAGATGTGCTATTTTGGGGGTGGGATATAAATCACTACATTTTCAAATTTGATCTCAAATATATGAGATTTAACACATGAACTTAATACTGAAAAGTCACTTGACTTCGTTTATACATAGGAGCCATGTTGAGGCTATTTGTCAGGGTTGAGAATAGACAGGTGTCTAGGTAGTAGAAGATACACCTTAGTGCAACAAAAGTATGCATATTTTTAGGTTTTCTCAAAAGAAAAATGCTTTTACATCTTATTTGCTGCTTAAAATGTACTGTTCAATCTAATTTTATATCATGATTGGAAAGCACTAAAATCTGAAATAAAATGACTAAAAATCATCTACGGATGGAATTATGAATCATATATCCAAGAGTTAAGGTTGGGGTTAGCACACCCCTGGGAACCTTTGGGACAGGGCAGGCCATGTGCTGTGTCACCTGATGGGGCCAAAGCAGTCACCCAAAGAGAAGGGGCCCTGACCTTGGCCCTCCACATGCACATGGATGGGATCGTTGGCACCCAGCCCTGGAGCCCCTCAGCCTGGTCAGTGTGGCGCCCGGCAGAGTGAGCTGGTGAGATAACAAGGGACACACAGCTCTGACGCAGGGCATCAGGCTGGCCTGTCCACACAGAGCCTGGCAGGTTCTATGGACTCACTGCTTCTCATGACCTCAGCTTGGCTTGCAAGATGGCGCAGACCTGAAGTCATATAACTATGACCCCGACGTTCCGTGAGCACTGTGATGACGTCCCTGTGAGCCAGCTTGCTCTGTCCAGAGGAGACCCGAGCTCTGCTGTCTTCTGACCAGGTGACTGAGCTGGTCACGCAGGTGGAGCAGGGTGCCCAGTCAGTGTGACTCTCCCGGGCGCAGAAGCTGGGGACAGAGCTGCTACTCCCTCACCACTGCCACCTCCCTTTCAAAGTCATGGCTCCCAGCGTTCCTAGGTCAGCATGGTGACAAAAAGCCAACCGAGTGTCCGAAGGAAGGGTTCATTCACAGCTTAAAGGGAAGTGCTTGCAGGACGTTTCTGAGGTAAATGCTCAAAGGCTCAGGAGAGGAGATGGGGCTTCTGCTTTTTTCAGCATGGAGAAGGAAGCCTGTCACTCTGGTCTGAGGTTTAGTTTTTCCTGGCGACCGTCCGGCTGCTCCCATGGAGGAGCCTCTGAGTGGTGGGGTGGATGCTTCCCACACGGCCCTGGCTCCCTCTTCACCCACCGGTGCTCCCAAGGTGGTTTCTCTTGGGCCGCAGGTGGAGTGCCGTTCCATACTGATGAATCTGCGTTCCTATCTTGACGTCCTCTGCCAGTTCTGACTCACTATTGTCCAGGGCCGACTCGGAACTTAGGGAAGCGTCCGATGACCGACTCACAGAGTGTAGAAACAGATCTCTTGGTGTCTCACAGCCTCTCCTCTCCCAGGCACCTTACCTCAGCAAACATCCCAGTTCTGGTATGGGACTCAGTCTGTTCCCCCCAAGTTTCCTGTCCCTTTCCTGTCCTGGTCCCTGCAGCCACTGCTCCAGTCCCTGTCACCAGCCTTTCTCTTGAAGACCACATTTGTCGTTCTCACAACTTTTCTTCTGCAGCCTCTTCCCTGTTCTTTCCCAATATTGCAACCGACGTGATTTTTAAAACTGTGAATCCTGGGCCAGGGGTTTAGCTCAGTGACACAAGCGCCTGCCTGGCAAGCGCAAGGGCATGAGTTTGACTCGAGGTACCAAAAAAAAAAAAAAAGATGTGAATCCATTAATTCAACAATCTCAAATAAAATTTTAAAGATGTTCCATTGATTTACAGTAAAGTTAAAAACTTTCACAGGAATGCTCTTTGTATATTTTGCTCAAATGTTCTACACATTCAAAACTGGATAAGTGGAAAAAATATTTCTTACATTTATTATTTTAAAATATTATTATTTTAAAATTTAAAATTGCATAATTCTCCTAGATAATCCAATTAATTAGTAAGCATAACAAGAAAGATTGTGCAGCATTAGCACCCTTAGTAAAATGCACAGGACCTCTCTCCCTATTAGATTATAGACCAGTGGATTAAATTAGTTTTCATCCCTGTGATAAAACAGAGTTCAAATTTTAGTATTAATTCAGTTCCTAATGTGTACCATAAGATTTTTTGTACAGTAAAAGTTCAATTACATACATACCCAGATATACCTTAGTAGTCATAATAATGAGAACACCCTTGATAATAATTTTATATGATGAAGATTATAATTTCTTTTTATGGCTAAAAACTATTAAATTCATAATTAAGCCTTCATTAGAAGAAGCAAGCACATCTTACGAACATCAAGAGGAGGAGCTGATCCTACTTACGAAAAGCTTTCTATATTCATGGCAGCAATATTCCAGTAGTAAGTTAGGAAGATTTTGTTCTAGATCTTTACCTAAATCAATATTTAGAGTGCAGTTTAATGGATTTTGTACAAATCAACCGCAAAAAGAAGAGAAAGCATTAAGTATGTGTTTACCAAAGGCACACTGTGTGTAGGAGAACCTGTAGACTAATAGGTTATTCAGTTTAAATGTTAATTAAAATCTAATTAATGAGTCATGAGAATACGCAAAATAGCAGGGAAGTGGCTGAGTGACAAGCTGGAGGACTTTACCCTATGAAATAAGTCACCGTGGCTTGACTGAATGCGGTGGTCTCTTAGCAACAATTCATACGTTATGTCTTTCCTACCTTTGACTTCGTTAAGAAATGTTAAAACCTCGTTTTTGTCTCTCATATATGCACATTTTTCTTTATGATACAATATTGACCCTAGGAATGTAAAAGCACTTCGAACTCTTCCAAAATGCAGAATGTGAAAATGAGATACAGCCTAACGCAGGGCCGGTGGCCGAGTGTGGCTGTGGGTGTGTCGGGAGGCCCCCACCCGCAGGACATGCAGCCCCCACGCAGCCCCCACGACACCGTACATCCGGGCTTCTGTGGGGTGAGGCAGGTTGGCAGAGCACAGGTCGGATGCAGGCTGCTGGCCCCTTTCTTTCCGGGTTTCTTTCTAGAAGTCCGCAGCTGGCAGAGGGTCAGCAGACTCAGCGACACTTGCTTTACCTGCCTTACAGAAAAGACAACAGTTACACAATTCAAGGATTTAAAAATGTGTGAGTTTTTGATGGGGTATGTTCCCTAGAAAATATTTAAAATGTAAGTAGAATCGAAGGATGGTTTTTAAGAAGACACAATGGTCTCACCATTTCTTTTTAAAAGCACTTTCTTTTGCTCTTGTCACTGTTTTGCAGTACTAGGGATTAGACCTGAGACCTTCACCCGAGCTGAACCCCAGCCCTTTTTATTTTTTGAGACGAGCCTCACTAAGTTGCTAAATTGCCTAAACTAATGTCAGAC
>PVJX010042602.1:0-14068 GCA_004027295.1 Dolichotis patagonum | reverse complement strand
ATCATAACATCCAGTGGTTCTACTAAGTATATACCCACAAGAAAGGAAAATATATGTTCACCACAAATCTTGTACCAAGGTCCCAGTAAGTAGCCCAGTCCCTACTCTACAGCCCTGGTCAACCACTAATTCACATTCTTTCTCTATAGATTTGCCTATTTTAAATATTTTATATAAATGGAATAATATTAGACTTTCTGTTTTTAAGCTTTCTGTATATGATTTCTTTCACTTTGCATATTTTCGGGGTTCTTATATGTTAGAGCATGTAGCATTCCTCTTTATAGCTAAATAATATTCTCTTTATGGATGTACCATGTTTTGTGTATTTTGTTAATGTCTTCATCGGTTAATGGACATGATTTCTATTTGGGGGTATTATGCATAACTCTGCTATAAACACCTTGGTACAAGATTTGTGGTGAACATATATTTTCGTTTCTTGTGGGTATATACTTAGTAGAACCACTGGATGTTATGATTTAGATCCTTACTGTCTCCCAGTGGCTGTTTGTTGAAGTCTTGTTCCTCATCTAGTGGTGCTGTTGGGAGGTCGTGGAATCCTTTAGTGTGTGGGTCTCATTGGAGGAAGTACGGGGTGTAACCCTTCTGTCCCCTTCCTCTCTCTGCTTACTGCTGTTCCTATGTGAGCAGCTTTGCTGTGCCATGTGCTTCCCACCTGATGTTGAGTCTCGGCTCAGGCCCAAAGTGATAATGCCACACAAGGGCAGACTACACCCTCTGAAGTGGTGAGCCCCATAAAATTTTCCTTCTTTTGTTGTTCCTCATGTATTTTGGCACATCTATGGAAAGTCAACAACACACCAGGTCATCGGGTAACTGAATTTCTTTTGAGGAACTGAAAACTCTTTCCCAAAGAAATTTCACTGGTACAAAGTTTCCAGGTTCTCCACATCTTTGTCAGCATTTGTTAGTGTCTGTCTTTTTAGCGATTCTGAAATATGTAAAGCTTTTCTAGAATGTGTAAAGTGGTATCTCTCTGTTTTTTATTTGCATTTCCCTCATGACTAATTATATTGAACAATTTTTATGTACTTATTATGTATGTTCTTTGTAGAGATGTCTATTCAAATCCTTTGCCCATTTTTAAATAGGATTATTTCTTTACTGAATTGTAGTAGTTGTTGAATTGTAGTAGTTGTATTGTAGTAGTTCTTTATACATTTTAGCTAGTTGTAATAGTTTTTATATATTTAAATTCTTTAACAATTATAGTTTATAGCCAGGCATGTTGGTACACATTTGTAATTCCAGCTCTCAGAAGGCTGAGGCAGGAGGATCACTGCAAGTTTGAGGCCAAACTGGGCTACAAAAGTGAGTTCAAAGGCAGTGTGAACTGCATAGTAAGACTCTGTCTAAAAAAGATGAAAAACAAAACAACAACAAATACAGTTATAGTTTATAAATGTTTTATCCCAATCTGGGTCATTCTTATTTCCTTAGTGGTATCCTTTGAAACACAAACTTTCTTAATCTTGATTGAGTCCAGCTATCTCTTTTTTGTTGTTGTTTTCATGCTTTTAGTTTTATATCTAAGAAACCATTGCCTAATCAGAGTTATAAAGATTTATTCTTTTGACTCATTCTAAGAGTTTTATAGTTTTAACTCTTAGATTTAGGTCTGTGGTCCATTTTGAGTTAAATTTTATTTATTTTTAATGAAATCAGGATCTATTCATTCATTTGCATGTGGAACTCCACAATTTTCACTTGTTGAAAAATCCATTCTTTTCCCATTGAATTATCTTGTCATCCTTGTTGAAAATCAATTGAATAAAAATGTAAATGTATCTGGAATCTCAGTTCTATTCCATTGGTGTATATTATAGTGAGTTTTAAATTTGAGAAGTGTGATTCCTCTGGTCTCAGTCTGTCTCATCTGTCTGTCTGTCCATCAGTCCCTTCCTCTCTTCTTTTCTTCCTCTCTCTGTCTCTCTTTGTCTTTTGGGACAGGATCTTGCTGTGTAGTCCAGACTGCCCTCAAACTCACGGTCCTCTCAGGTGCTGGCTTTACTAGTATAAGCACCACGCCCAGCCCACTTTTTCAAGATTGTTTTGGCTCGGGCCGGGGATTTAGCTCAGTGGCTTAAGCACCTGCCTGGCAAGTATGAGGTTGTGAGTTCAATCCCCCGTACCAAAAAAAAGAGTTTGTTTTGTCTCTTTGGGATCTCTTACATTTCTATATAATTTTTAAAGATAGATTATTAATACTGGAAAAATTTCTAGTGGGATTATGTTGAATCTGTAGTTCGATTTAAGAAGTACTATCATTTTAACAATATTAGGTCTCCCAATCCCTGAACATGGGATGTCTTCTTTCAGTTAAAAAAAAAAAACCTGTTTTGCAGTTTTGGGGGGGTGTAAATCTTACGTTAGTTAACTTTTGTGTGAGTATTTAATTTTTAATGTTATCTGTATGTAGAATCATCTTCCTAATTTCATTTTGAGTTTGCTTATGGCTATTGTGTACTGCTGGTCTATACTGCAGCATTACTGAACTCATTTATCAGCTTGAATGGTTTTTTCAATTGTTTTGGGGTTTTATAAAGGATTTTTTAGGGTTTTCTGTGTATAAGATAATATCATTTGCAAATAAGGATAGTTCTGCTTTTTCCTTTCCAGTCTGGATGCCTTTCTTTGTTTTTGTCACCTCCTTGTATTGTCTAGTACCTCCTATTTCAGTGTACATAGAAAACACCAAAGTAGACATCTGTATTTTCAGGGAAAGTTTTCAATCTTTCACCATTAAGTATAATGTTACTTGACGATGTTTTTTTATCAGCTTGAAGACATTCTCATATATTTCTAGTTTGTTGAGTAATTTTTTGTCATTAAAATGTGTTAACAATTTTCAAGTGCTTTTTTCTGTTGAGATGTTCATGCAGTTTTTATGCTGTATTCTTTTAGTATAGCATGTTAAATTTATTGACTTTCATATGTTAATCCAATCTTGCACTCCTGGGACATACTACATTTGGTCACAGTGTATAATCCTTTTTAGATGTCAGTGGTTCTTTGTGCTAATATCTTGTTGAGAATTTTTACATGTATGTGATGAATGTTGATGATTTTCTTGTGATATCTTTGGTTTTGCTATTAATGTAGTACTGCTGTAATACAGGGCTGAGATGTGACGTGTTCCCTCCTCTTACGCTTTTTGGAAAAGTTAATGAAGGCTTGGTGTTAATTAAGTCTTTTTCTGGACATTTGATTGAGTTCATCAGCAAAGTTGTCTGAGCCTGGACTTTTCTTTGTAGGAGTTTTGTTGATTACTAATTCAATCTCATTACTCTATCATTTGATAGATTTTAATAATCTTTGCTTGCTGTCCATATGTGGTATCTTTTCATTGGAGCTCTGAGCCTATTATGGCAAACAGCGGTCAGAAGAGTAGCTTTTCCTGCATTCAGGGTTGATGGCTTTGTGAAGCGTTCCCTGTTCTGTTCTTCAGTAATATTTTGAGCAGTAGCTCATTCTGTGTCATAAAGCAAACTCGATGCATGTCATAGTCAGAGGAAGCCACGCTTCCTATATATGCAGTTGATTGACAGAATCAGCCTGGTGGACAAATCCTGTTTTTTTTCCTGCCAGGAAACTGTCAACCACTGCCAAGCTTTATGCAGGAGGAATGACTTAATTAAATTTATAAGCAAGAATGATCTTCTGGCACAGAATGGAGAATAGATTAGAAGGAATTAAAGATAGGGAAGGAGCCTGGCAGGAGGGGGCGAGCTGGCTTGGGGCCCTTCTTCTGTGTTGTTCCACAGGCTTTTTCTCAGTCGATTTGTACATGGGTTTGGCCATGGCGGAAGCACTGGCAGGAAGCTGGAGTTCAGGAGGAGAGAGAAGCAGGGTGTTTCTCTGTTTCACATAGCACCTTTGGCAGCAACTGCGTCTCATTGGACAGAATTGTGTTGGGTTCCTGTCAGATGAAACTGCCCTCTGTGAGTTTAGCTCCCACCAAATGGTGCAGGCTTCTGGGCACTTCATACTCCACTGCCCACCTCTTGCTTTCCAGCCCTCCCTGTGGTATTGGCTTTGGGCCATTGTGGGGTTCTGGGATGTCAACCTATCTCCTTTTCCGCTTGTCTCTCTCATCTCCTATGCAGACAGTTCCATGCACTAAACTCCCTTTATGTGAAAGAACTAGAGTCCTTCCTTTGGTCTCACTGGATTCTGACAGATATCAGTGATATAGCAAAAACCTGGATTGCAAGGATTCTAGGGGCAGACAAGTTTGAATCAAGAGACATTTGAAATAGCAGCAGCAGGTTGCAGAAACGAGCTGTGTGTGTTGAGGGAATTTGTGTGGGAAGTGTTTAAGGGAGGAATGAAAATGACTGTGAGGTTTTAAGTTTATCTCACAGGGCAGGTAATGATATTAAACTGGACGAGGCTTAGGAGAAGGCGCTAGCTACCTTTTCTTGGGGTGAGAAAGGTGATTGCTGGATTGGAGTTGAACATGGTGAAATCTGCGTCCACCAGAGGGTGCTATCCAGGGAACTGGTAGCATTCTAGGGCTGCCTAAGGGTTTCTAGGCTATTACTGGTCTAGGACTCAGGGATTCTCTGCACAAAGGCTGAAGCTCATGTGCAGAGACCACAGAGTGAAGAGGCGAGGTCTGAGCCTGGAGCCTACAAGGCTTGGCAAGTGACAAGCCTGCTACCTGTAGACAGAGGGCCTGCCATGGCTCCGGGCTCCTATGGGGAAGAGGCAGACAGCCAGCCCTACCCTCTCGGTTTACAGTGCCTGAAATCTTTGTGTATTTGTACACTGTGGCAGGTGTCTATTCTCAGGGAGGGTGACATTCAAATGTGGCCCGAGTATCAGGACAAGTCAAACTGAGTTTTTAAAGTACCATGGGGAAATCCACACTGGAAGAATCAAGAACTGACTAAACAGTCATCTTTTCCCTTATTGCTTGAAGCTCAGGTTCCCAGTAAATCCTCCGACTAACCAGAGCAAGTGTAGGTATGGCCATGCATTTCTCTAGATTTTTGGATAATGTGTCCCAGTCTTGCTGGGCAGGTCACAAGTCCTGCTGTGTCCCACCCAAGCTCTGCTGCGGGCTGCCCACCGCCCACCCACCTGCCCTTACCACTACCAGGCCTGCTTCCCACCTCTGCTTGTGTCCTCCCTCTGACTTCGAGTTGTCCTGTTCCCGTGCTGAGTCCACCCTTAGTGACATCTGTTGTTGTGTACAAACCTCACCAGCTCCATGGGTCTATGCCAACATCTTTCCTCTAATTCTACCTCTATTCTCTAATTCTACCTCTATTTATAGTTGTTATCATCAAATTTGATATTCAGTTTTTGTTAATTATTTCACATCTGCCACTTGCCACTCTCAAACTATACTGCATAATTAATTAATTAATTCATTAAATCAGCAACTGTGTGGGTGCCTGCTGTGGGCTGGGAACTGAAGCTGTGTCATGTCTGAGCTGCCGGCTTTGTCTCCTGCACTGGCACCGGGGCAGTGCCTGCTGCACGGGGTGCTTGCAGGGGGACTGTTCAGAGACATCGTGCCCTGTCCCTAGGGGCACACTGCTGAAGATGAAGTCTGCCCAGACGACATACCAGTCACTTAAACCAGAGTACAAGCCTTTCGGTATTTTCTGAAATCCTCTTGGTTTGGGTGTGACATTGATAATCGTGTCTCTGGCTTCTCTCCTGCCCACACTCACCTTCAGGGCAGGTTGGGGACTGTCTCTCTTTGAAAGCCGGGCCCTCTCCCGGCCTCCTTCTTGCAGTTTCCTTTTCTGCATCCTGCTGGTTGCTGTCTTCAGGCCCTTGGGGTTTCATTCTTAGGATTTGGGATCTCCTTGGGGCCTGAGCTCCCGCAAAGCTGACCACAGTATGAAGATCACCTAGTCCTGACTCTCGTTTTGTGTTTTACACCCAGGACTCTTGTGCAGTGCTTGTTCTGTCACCACCCGTCTCTTGGCTTCCAAGGTTTCCAAACCATGTCTGGTGTTCATTTCTTCCCCCAAATGTTCGTGATGCTTTAGGAATGGAAAAAGCATCCATATTTGGAAAGCTCTGAGCTCTCTCGGGGGCGGGGGCAGAGCACAGACTGTTCTGTGGAGAAGGGGGTGTCAGAATGCGGCTCAGTGTGGCTCCCGAGTAGGCTGGGAGGGTGAGCAAGAGCAGGAAGCTGTGGGTTGGCCTTGGCTGGGCCTCTCTGCACACCACCCTGACCAGGAACCAGGCAGAGGCCGGCAGCTGCCTGGCCAGGCACACCGCAGCCTCTCAAGACAAGGACTCGGGGTGTCTGGTTGGCTCCTGTGAGCCGGGCTCTGGAATAATAGTAGTAAGTGATGATATGAGTACAGCGTTTAGAAATTTCTTGTAAGCCCTTGTCCCTTCTCTCCCTTAATCCACACAAAAGCCCAGAGAAGATCCCCATGTAAGAGGGGGGCCACAAGGCCTCCCCTTGCCAGGTCTTTGCTGTCAAGGGCTGCCCAGTCATTTGGTAGTGCAGATCCTTTCAACTTCACGTTGATCTTCCTCGAGGTGCTTTAGCAGCTCCAAGAGCCTTCATGGGCCCTGCAGGAGAAGTTGGAAAAGCACCTTTTCCCTAAGCAAGGCAGACAGCGCACGCTTGGGCTTCTTTATTGAACAGGGTACTTCGAAACGCTGGGCACATTCCAAACCTGGGATTCCACAGAAGGCTTCAGGGGCCAGCGGACAAGCCCAAAGCCTAACTAGGCTCACATCAGCCAGGACTTGCTGCTAGCAGCCACCAGGTGTCGTGGGAGTCTTGTCCTCGATGACGAGCGCACCACACTGCGCCTGCGCAGAGCCTGCCAGGTGTCCTGGCTGCGCGCCTGCCGCCCCACCCCAGCATCTCTGAGTCACCGGGGCTCCTGCACTTGCGTTCCCCTCTGCCTCAGGACAGGTCAATCTGTGCCTCTGAGACCCCTGAGTTTTGGTTCATTATATGGTTTGGCTCGAGTTCAGAGATCTGAGCGGGAAGGCGGACTGGCCCGCCCTCCTCCCTGAGCTTGGATCTGTGAGGCTCCCGGGCGCCCTTTCGGGGAGCCGAACCTGAACCGACTCTCCAGCGGCGTGCTGATGCTTCTCTGGAACAGCGTTTAACACACATGCAAACGGTTGGCACACGGTTCATTTACAAAGAGAAAGGACAGGAGGGGGTGTTTTATGAGCCTGGAGTTTAGCAGGAGTTGAAATGGGCCCTTTTCCTCCATGGAGAGAAAATTCCTGATAGTAAGGGCTGTAGAACCCCACTGAGTTTCCTGGAGTGTTTCTTTGTAGATCCATCGTTCAAGTCTTGAAGTGTTAGCATCTCACACTGCCTTTATGAGATGGATGTTTGCTCATGATCATGACCTTGTAGCTGCCATCCTGCAGCCATGGGAAGGATCAACTGGTGATGCTTTTTCCCTCATAGGAAAGCCCTCCAGTCTATTGGAGGTGGTGTCCTAGCAACTGAGGAGCTGCCCTGATAGAAAGTTCTTTAGATCCAGAGCTGGGCGGGCTCTGCCAATACCTGCTCTGCGATCCTGTGCTTATCATGAACCCTCTCTGAGCTTATATTTCCTCGCTTGCAAAAAGAGGACAGGAAAGATGATAGAGACTCCATTGCTTTTCCTCAAGAAGCTGCTTTTCACTTTTTGAAGTTTTGCAATCGCTTTGGGTTCAGTGAAAACCTAACTTGATGTGCGGAAGGATGGACTGGTAGAAGCGGGTCAGAGTCCTTATTGAGTGCTGGCTTTTGCCCATGCGCGAAAACCAGGCAAGGGTGAGAAGGTGTGGGAGGGGGCGCAGTGGGGCTGTGGTCTGGTGGAAATCTGCCAGTGAGCCTTCTGCTAGCTGTTTATCTCTGACTCTGTGGTCTCTCCGGCCCTGCCTACCCTGGAGTTAATGATTCCGTGCATGGTGGGAGGCCTTTGACTGGATGGGCCACTGCTCTCAGGTTGCCAGTTAGCACTTCCTGTTTATGTTTAGATGGCAAAAGAAGAGTAAGAGTCCTTTCCTAGCCCCGACCCATATTCCAATTTAACATTTATGTTAATAGGCTTCTTCTCACTTCTTATTTTGGAAGCAGCAGAGACTGAAAGGGTCCAGAGAAAGTTGGGGGAACCAGAGCTTTAGGAGAAGCTAGGCTGAGGTGCCTGTTCAGTGATACCACGTGTGATGCCTTCATTGCGTTTCTTAGTGCCTTGAGACTGCTTTTCTCCTCCCTTCCACTAGAGGGAGCACTGAAGGGGGAAGATCATGTGCTAATCTGCTAGGCCGGTCCCTAGCTCGGTGGGATTTTGTGGGATGCAGCAGGGGTTGTTCTCATCCCTGCTGTAGCAGGATATGGAGAGGCTACAAACCCCTCCCCTCGTGTGATGACTCTTTGTGTAACCAAGGTCAGAGTGACACAACATCACATGTTAGGGTAGAGGGTTCATGCGATATGTTAACTGTTTAATTCTGAGTGCTGAGATATAAAGGATTGCTATTTTCTCTTTGATTCTTGATGCATTTTTCAGATATTCCTCAAAAATAAAACAAACTAAAGAACAGAAAAGGATTGTCACGGCCCTCAGGAAGAGTGTATGTAGAAAAGAATAGTTATTATTTATGATTTTCTGTTTCCCAGAGGCACTGTGTAAGCCTCAGTGTAATCAGCTGAACCGAGTGCTTTTATGTGCATCTGCTCAATGAAGGGACAGGGCTCCAATATGTAAGAGTCTTACACCAAGTCACAGAGAGGGAAGTGGAGAAGCAAGGCTTTGAGTCCAGGCCTGTGTGTGGAAGCCCATGTTTCTACTTTTTAGTGTTTCACCAAGTAGTTGGGTAGTTAGGTAGCAGATGTGATTTCTTTTGGACAAAGATAAATAACATAGCAACACATAGGGTTACCACATGATCCATCCATTCCATTCTTTGGTTTGTATCTAAAAGAACTGAAAATGCATGTTACCCCCCACCCAAATAGGATATGAATGTTGATAGAAGTATTCTGCAGCTTTCAGAGAAGTGGGAGCAACCCAGACATATAACAGCTGATGAATAGGTGAATAAAATGTGTGCTTTTTATATAATGGAATATTATTTTGGAGTAAAAAGGAATGATGTTTTAGAACTAAATATTGGTGCTTGTACAGAAATGTAAATGCACTGAATACTATTGAATTATTAACTTGAAAATTAATTTTGTTGTATGACTTTATATTTGAGTTCTTAAAGAAGAAAACAAAAAAGAAAGAAACAAAACAGAAAGAAAGAAATATAACTTTATATTTGAATTCTTAAAGAAGAAAACAGAAAAGAAAGAAGTTCTGGTATTTGTTATACTAGCTGTGAACCTTGAAAACATTTTGCTAAGCCAAATAAGCCAGATCACATTGTATATGATTTCATTTATATGAAACATCTAGAATAGGCAAATCTAAAGAGATGGAAAGTCAATCGATGGTTGCTAGGGTCCATGAGGAGGATGTTATTCAAAGTAAATCCTACTGAGTATGGGACTTCTTTTTAGAGTGACAAAAATGTTCTGGAATTAATGGTGATAGTTTTACAACTATGCAAATGAATACACTGAACTACTGAATTATACACTATATATCTACATAGTGAATTTAATGATATATGAATAATATCTCAATGAAACTTATTTAAATATATTTAAAAATAACAGAACAAACGGATAAAATTCTCCTATTTGGGTACTTCCTAGCCCACTGTTACCTGAAGATAATAATGATACAAATAATAATCATCAAAGTTATTCTCTTTTTTTGAGTGATTACTACATACCAGGCACTGTTCTGAGTACTTGGCAGTATTCAGCTGGAGGAACAGCTATGGAGTCTGGCTTCCAAGCCCACACTCTTGCCCCCTGCACTGCCTGCTGTTTCCGTACAGTCAGATCCGTCAAAGATACGAGAGTATAACTTAAAGCCTCGGAACAAGAACTCAGGAGTTTAACCATCTGGGTTGGCCCCTGGCTCTGCCTCCTTTGTGTAATTATGAGTGAATTACTTAGCAGCTTAGAGCCCTACTTCCCTCATATCTAATATGAAGAAGAGGGTGAGTCCTCTATCACACCCCCTCCACCTGAGGAGAGTCAGATAAATTGTATCAGACCCTGAGAACAGAGTCTGGCATGTAGTTATTGCTCACTAGGTGCTATTATTACTGTTATAGGGTTACCAAAGGGGACCAAGGAGCATAAATGTAAACTCTCATGTAGTAACCTTTCAGGTTAAATTAGGAACTCATTTGCTCACAGACTTACAGAGCGGGAAGTACTCTGGCGAAAGCAGGTAAATCCCTAGTGCAGGGCGTGGCATCCTCTTATGAAGTGTGTGTGTGTGTGCGCGTGCACACCCTCCTAACAAGGATATGCTGAATCCAGATGGCAAACAGTGCATGAAGGCACCCAGGATGGACCAACCATGGCTTGCAGCCCAGAGTCCACTAAAGGCACTGATAGACCCCTTACGCGAGATCCAGGCCAGCTCCCCCCTCTTACCCCGGCATCTGCGGTGTCCGTTGGCTTCCCCTGCTCTCTGCACTCCTGCACTGAGCTGAGTGCATCTGACACGTGTGGGAGCCTGGCCATTCTGGAGGTGAGAGCCCAAGAGCAGCAGCCTGGGGCTGCCTTTGCCAGGGCTTTGCCCCATGTAGCTTTGATTCACTTTTCCCGAGTTTCTTTTCCGCTCCCTGGAGATTGTCTCCGTGTCTTCGAAGCCCATCCAGCAGGGCTTGGTTATCAGAGACGTGCTGTTATAATGAGCTTTACCTGGCACTCCTGATTATAAACTCCCCCTGGGGTCGTTGTACAGCAAACATCAGGATGTACCTGCGCTGGGCTTGACGTCTACTGATGTGGTTATGACAAATGAGGAAACAATGGCTAGTGTTAGAGTGCAGTTTATATCATTATATTTTATAGTCTTCTGCTGCTTAATTGTATAAGAAATTAATTTCCTGTTCATTTAAAGTGACTTTTTAAAATGAAAATAATTGTTTCAGCGGTTAGTCTTTCAGAGTCACGTAGTTCGAGATGATACCTCAGCAGTTCAGTCCTTCAAGACGCAGAGTGGGAGTAGGAGGCCCCGTGATCCTGGGACTCGAAAGGGGTGGGTGAGGACCCCGAGGCTGTGGGCTTTGATTTGTGTGCCTTTACAACGTGAGACTCATTTTTATTGCCATTGCTCTTCTCAGACACTAAATATGCTGCTATTACCAGCCCAGTGGCAGAAGATGTCATGGGCAGGGCTTTGTAGTCAGATGGACCAGGGATTGAAACCCAACTTTGCCATTTTTTAGCTGGGGAGCCCTAAGTTCTGTCTGGTTCATAGGATTCTGTTAACACCTTCCCCATAGGGCGGCCATGGGGATTAGAAGTGGTGCGTGTCACACCCCAGACACAGTGCCTGGTACCGAGTAAGGCTTTGCTAAGTGCATCTTTGTTAGTGTTGAGACCATTCCATCTTACACGCAGACAAGGCGCCTAACTGAGGGATCCCGAATTGGAGCAGAACTGGAAGAGAGTGGGTATTAACTCCTCAGTGATCACTGGATTTTCTGGCAATGAGATATATAATGTTTCATTTAAACCACCAAACCACCGGGGAAACGAGGCCTGGGGAAGGTAAACTGGAGCTCCCTGTCAGACATATTGAAACCTTGATACTGAAGGAAACGTTGAACGGAGCATCTAGTTTGTCCGGTTGTGTTCTGTAGGTCACATGGGCATAGAGTGGTTCAGAGGCTGGGGAGTTTTGAGCTTTTAGAAGTGTGGAGGAGCCTCAGGCTGCTTTGGGCCCACACAGTGCCCCCCACCATCACACTGGTCCGCTGGCCTCTGTGTAGCACCTCACTGTCAGTGCTGTGCCCTGCACAGCCTTGGCAGTCCGTGTTGCCACTCTGAGGAGGTGACCTAGGGCAGGCTGCATTGGCCACAGCTCAGAAGGAGAATTTCTGCTTCTCACTCAGCACAGACCCTGTCCAGATCCTACCCCCCTCCTTTTTTTTGGACACAGGGTCTGGCTATGTAGTGTGGGCTGGCCTTGAATTTACTATGAAACCCAGGTTGGTCAAATCATTTTTCCCACAAGTTTGAGAGGAGGAGAGTATCTGTTAAATAGGACCAAACAGATCAGTGCACATGCAAGAGGTTTGAAAGCTGTTAAATGTAATCTGTTTTATCATCATCAATTTTTTTTTAAAAAATGTATTATCTTTCAGTTGAGGGTCATGGCACACAACTGTGATACTAGCACTCTGGGAGGCTGAGGCAGGAAAATCTCAAGTTTGAGCCCTGCCTGTCTAATTTAGGGATTGAAGAAGAGCCTGTCTCAAAATGTAAAAAGAAAGAAGAAAGAAAGAAAAAAGCCTAGGTATTTAGCTCAGTGTGAAGGTCCTAAATTCAATCCCTAGTAACACCACCAAAAAACAATGTTTTCACTGCTATTACAGTGTTTCAGTGCTGTTACATTTGTGGGTGTTCTGTGTGCTTCAAATCGCACTATAGCCAGCCACTTTATCACCCATACTCTGAAGTTGCCTTGATGTGAAGAAGCACTTCACTGCAGTGTAGATATGGTGTGCTGTGCCCCCCAAAGGTGCATGTGCCAGAAGCTTGGCTCCAGCGTGGTGGCATGGAGAGGTGACGGCGAGTGTGCAGGTGGTCGGGGCACTGCCCTCAGAGGGGATTAGTAGTTCTCGAGGGACCCCGCCCACTTCCCCGTGAGTGTGAGTTACTATCAAAAGAGTGAACCTGGGCCCTGTAATTTTCTTGCTTCCTGTTCTGCCACGTAATCTCTCCCTCTTGCACATGTTCCTGCCATGATACCATCCACCACGTTGTGATGTAGCCAGAGGCCTTTACCAGAGCTGAGCAGATGCGTGCACCATGCTATTGGACTAATGGCTAAATAAACCTCTTTTACATAAATGTAGTACCCAGCCTTGAGTATTTTATTATAGTAATAGAAAACAGACACACTTAATTCCCACCTTTTTTGTATACGGTTTTGATCCTGGAGATGAAATTGGGTGTTGCGGGGGGTGGGGAGGTTGTAATTTTTTTCAGTACTGGAGATTGAACCCAAGGCCCTCACACCGAGCTAGATGCCCAGCCTCCCTGCCTCCCTCATCCTTTAGTTTCAATTTTGAGACAGAGTCTTACTAAGTTGTTAAGTTGCTCAGGCTGGGCTCAAATTTGTAATCCTGACTCAGCCTCCCAGAGTGCTGAGATTATAGATATGTACTGCCATGCCCAGAGAAATATAAAATTTATTGAGATCTTACTGAGGCATTGTTGACACCTCAGCTATTTATCAAGTCTGTTTTTCACTTTTATTTGGCAGAGGATATCATGTATTTCTCTGGGGAAAAAAAGTAGCCAAACATTAGAGGCGTCACCTGAGATTTTCCTGGGAGCGACTTTGGATACAACCTCAGGACTCTGCCTCTCAGACAGTGTTAATGTCATCCCAAATACTTGAAAATTTGTAGGCCAGGCTAGAGGGCCTGTCCATAGCTTTTGACAGAGAACTAAACATTCTAGGACTCAGCTGCATAGGAGTCATCCATTGTTCTAATATGTGCCCAGTGGCACAGAAATGAATGCCATAGTATTTGGGAGAAGGAAAAGAACAATAATTAATTTAACACCACCCAGGGCATCTTGCCCAAGAATGCACTCATTGCTGGAAAAACATTGCCATCCCAAACCTTGAAGGTCTGTGAATCTGCCGTGGGAAACCTGCAGTGTCCTCTGCGTGGAAGGTCTTGTCACTGGTTGCATATTCTTACCAACCAGGCATGACTGTGGACTGCAGCCCTACATGACTGGTTTTCAGATATTTCAGAACCCAGTAAAATACAGACGATAGTCAAATTGTGTTGAGTTGGTTTGGCTTTTCTTTGATGCAGTGGCCTTGGCGAGTCTCTGAGGGTCTTGGTCATCTTGGTGGGTGCTCATGGTCAGAGCCAGTTTGCAGTGTAAAGAGAAGATCTGATTCTGCCTGACTCTGGGGAATTAGTTTTCCTCATATTAAATCCCTGCTACCAA
>PVJX010042601.1:0-14048 GCA_004027295.1 Dolichotis patagonum | reverse complement strand
GATAAATACACACATCTCAGATGAGGACATACAAACAGCAAATAACTACAAGAAAAAACATTCAACATCACTGGTCACTGCAGAGATGCATATTAAAAAAACACTGAGATTCCACCTCACCCCAGAAAGAACGGCTACTATCAAGAACTCAACCAGTAACAAGTGCTGGAGGGGCTGTTGGGAAAAAGGACAGCTTCTCCGCTGTCAGTGGGAATGCAGACTAGTGTGACCTCTGTGGAAGTCAGTCTGGAGATTCCTCAAAAAACTAGGACTAGAAGTCTCATTCGACCCAGTTATTCCCCTTCTGGGTATCTTCCCAAAAATTAAAAACATCATGCCACAGTGATATATGTACACCTATGTTTATAACAGCACAGTTTGTAATAGCCAGATCTTGGAAACAACCTTAGTGCCCATCAACTGAGGAATGGATAAAAAAAGATGTGATATTTTTATACAATGGAGTACTACTCAGCCATAAGGAAGGATAAACTGGAGACTTTTATGCGTAAGTGGATGAAACTTAAGACCACACTCTTTAGTGAAATAAATAACACACGTGTAAATATCATCTTGTCTCACTAGTGTGAGAAGCTGAAAGAAACAACATATGTATACGGATCTATGTAAATATATAAAAAATAGTTAAGATACGTCTATACTGATTTCTCTGAGTTCACTGAAGAGAGAGTTGTGCTGATATTGTCTGGACAATTCAATGCTGATGTCTTGTGCTCTGGGTGGATGATCTGGGGACAGCAATGTGCAATGTATGCAACATCATTCAACATCATTGTTCCCTGACTGAAGTGTTTTGAAATTTTGGGGTTTTTTTTCCTTTTTTTCTTTTTGAAATAAAATGGATTTGAAAAAAGAAAACAAAAATGTTTCAGCATTGAGACTGTATTTCTAATTTTTCTGTTCAGAAAAATTGTATCAATTTTTCAAAACAGATGGCTTTTTTTTTTTTTTGCGAAAGCAAGACAAATATGCCAAGATTTTTTTTAACATTTTGTTTTTAGGTATTCTTTTACCAGAAAACAATGACTTCATATTCACAGAAATACTTCAAATGACTTCAGTCTCTGGAAAGAACATGCTGGAGTCTTACAGTACCTGAACGCAAGCATTACAGTTTTTAAAAATATCAATCATTAAAAAATACATATATATCATAAAAATATAAATATCAAAACGTAATAGGAATTCTCAGAGCAATTTCTATGAACTACATCATATTTTTTTTCTCTTTTCTTTTTGAGACTGTGTAGCTCAGGTGGCCTTGAACTCACTACGTAACCTAGGCATGCCTTGGACTTATGCAATGCTCTTGTCTTGACTTTCTCAGTGCTAGAATTACATGTGTGCACCCACCACACTTGGCCTAATTTTTAAAATACTGGCTTTTTTGATGGTTGGCTTTCTAATCTACTACACATAATCGGAAAACTGATTTGGTAAATTAAACAAATTCATTCATTCATTCAACAAGTATTTAGTAAGCATGTACTATGTGCCAGTAACTCGATTATGTGCTAGGAATACAATGGTGAGCAAAAACAAATAGGTTCCCTCCATCATGGAACTGACAGTCTAGTAGGAGAGACAGACAATTTCATTATTAAATAAATGTATAATTATAAATTATAGTCCTGATATAGGTGCAATATTAATGTAAAAAATGAGTATTAGTCACTTTAAAAATAAATTGTTTTCTTCAAAAATAGCTATACTGTAGCTTTCATTACATAAAATACCTTTTATGTGCTTGTCTGAGGGAAAAAACTGACTGAAATAAATATAAGAACTTAATCAAATCTACTAGGAGCCATTTGAGAACAAGACTAGGAACACACCTGACGTTGTATGTCCAGGACCTGGAGCACCGCGCCACAGGGGCAGGTTCCTTAAGAACTCCAGCCCTTCCCATCTCCTCACTGCTGTATTCCTAGCGCTTACAGTAGTACTTGCCATACACTAGCTGTGCTAGACATTTTCTGAATGAATGAATGAACAACAGGGGGTTGAAACAGCTAAAATGGTATGAAAAATGGTAGATCTGGCCCAAAACAAACTATATATATGTGACCTCAAGCCCACTTTAAATGACCCTAAAATGTTCAGCTGATAGTTCTAGCTGACACAATGAGACCACCAATGTTTCATTTTTTCCAAAATCATAAGAATGAGCCTACAGGAAGTCATCTACACAGAGAACTCATTCTCACTGGCATAGCCTCTGGCTGGTCTCCCCACCTCTGCTCCCACTGATTCCTCCAGAGGGATTCTCCCGATGTAAATGAGGACACACCATGACCCGCACACTCAGAGCCAAGTGCTCCCCTGGGTTTTCAAAATATCACCCACGCTCTAGGGTCCTGCCTTTCTCTCTCATTTCTTCATCTTATTCCAACCTCACCATGCTAACTTTCCAGCCATCCTTCAAGCCCTAGGGGCAACTGAACTTTCTGTTCTTTCTGCTTGTAACAGTTTCTCAGATCTTCAAACTGCTTATCTTTCACTTCAATTTCTACAGTTACCTGATCACAGCGTTTCTCTCTGCAACCCTGGTCACACCCTCCTCCTTACCATCTCTATGCTGCCTTTTTCTTCCCTGCAATGACACAGTGTATCACATAACTGAGGACTGTGTGTTTCTCATTATCAGGTCCCTGAAGGCTTTTTTTCCTATCCCCAGTGCCTAGGCAGTGCCTAACACACACCAGTATACCACACCATAATATATCAACAGAATCAGCTGGTACCATCCCACACTCCAGGGTACCGCAACAGTGGAGCTAGTGCCATACACTATTTGCAGGGACACAGTGCAGCAGTCCCCTCTTACACCGGGACTGGGTAACATGAATTCGACTTTTAAAAATTGAAATTGATGAATATATAGAAATTAAAATCAGTACTTTCCAAAAGATATCAAAATGATCATTAATGTATAGCAATAGTAGTTAAAGCAATACAGCGCTAATATCTTTTGGGAACAAAACAAAGTTTAAACAAAGTATGGAAGGCAACTGAGTCAGGAAGAACCATCAAACAGTGAAAGTTAGTAGAAATATTGAAATGGGTAACACATTTTACAGATTTCAAACAAAGAAAATGAAAGAAAAAAAGAAAAGAAACGAAAAGAAAAGAAAGAATCAGAAGGAGAGCTAGGAAATGGACACTATATTAAATTTTTTATTTGGATACACATCTTTATAATCCTTGGAGAGAAATTCCAAAGTCCCAAATCTACTAATATAGTTCAAAAGGTATTTACAAATGCCAGCAACATCAAATGACAAAAATGACTTTTAATTATTCTGAAGTTGAAAAAAAGGAAACAAAACTTATGAAATGATGACTTGAAATAAATACTCTTCTGGAATCAGTCTCACTAAAAGAATTATTCAAAGAAATTGTGGGGTTTGCTCAGAAACTATATTTTTAAAAGGGAAGACAATTAAAACATATCTATCCTAAACCAAAAGATCTCAGTACTTATTCTGTCTCTTTTCACTCCCTGGGTATGGTCTGGGGCAAGTTTTAAGTTTCTGTTGGTTGTTCCTTCACTCCCACACTTAAGTAGTGAAATTAATGTGCTCTATAAAAGATTACTGAGAGGATCAAATGAGTTAACATATAAAAAGCATTATGCAAAAAGCAAACCACAATCCTATGGGGGGAAAAAAACTATTTTTGAGATAGAAAAGCCTAGCAGGCCAAAGAAAGATAAAATTTCTTATTTCCTACATAAAAATTTTACCTTTGTGTAACACATCAAACACTAATTACATCTTCATATTATTAACTGTAAAACTTATCTCCACCACTAAACTAGTATACCTCCTCGAAGACAGGAACATCACGTTTGCTTCCTCAATGGCTAACACATTCTTCTCAGCTATAAAGACTAAACTCAATAAAATCCTGAGCTATATTTAACCTTTCGATGACTGTACGCAGTGCATAAGGAAGCAGAAGAATTACCGTTTTCCTTCCGTAATCTTGTGATGAACTTCTTGGGAGGGATCACCCCCACCTTCTTCTTCTGCGTGGCTATGCTGTGGAAGAGGTCTGCTAAGCACGTGAGAAGGTTCTCCTTTTTCCGAGGCTGACTCTTGTATGCTAGAACTTTTTCCCGAAATGGACGACAAAAATAAAGTGCTTGAAGAACTGAGTTGCAGTAGCAGGTATTCCCAAACTGGAATAGAAGAAAAAGTGGTTTTTGTTATATTTGGGGCAATACATTTCAACAGGAGGCACTGTGGCATGTACAGTGATACCTTGGTTTGAGAATTTATTTCTTCCAAGATTTTGGTCACAAACTGAACTGGACCAGAAATAAGTAATTCAGTTCATGAACTGAGGCACCTTTTTTTTTTTTCTTTCTGTCTTTTTTTTTTTTTTTTATGAACTGAGGTTCCACTGTATAGTTTAAAAACAGAGAAGGCAGGGAATGTATGATTCATGTAAATTAAAAAGTATCCAGAAGCACAGAAATAGTAATTCTGCAAATTAGACATTTTAACATTAAAAGGATGCTTCTAGGCATCAGTTTCAGGTTAAAACTGAAGGAAAATATATTTAATAAACTTGGACTGTATAAAAACAAGTTTTAAAACCCAAATAGTTATGAATAAAGATTAGCTACGGCATAGGTGTTAGATTTTTCTTTCTAAATTCTCATTCTTATTATAATACTGGTTATATAATTATACTTCTTTTAAAATCCCTCATGCTATTATAATACTGGTTATGTAGTATTTTATGTCATACATTTTAAAATACAACTCAAAATATTTTTTAAAAACACAAAAGATTTTCTATCAAGTTCTTAAGTACTCCCAAAACAAAAACAGAAAATTAAAACCAAAAAACCTTAAGATGTTAAAACTCATCAACACGGAAGTCTAATAACCAATGAAACGTTGAGACATCAGGCCTCATCACTCCTGACACAGCTGGCAGACAACTACCACAACGAAACCCTGAACTATGGCTCCATCTCCGACTGGTCATGCTGCTACATCGAACTGAACATCAGTTTTCTCCTGAGAGTCTGAGAGGCGATCTCACCTCACAGAGTAAAGGTCACACAGCCTATATTTATCGTTTTCCTTTCTCCTTCCCATTAAGAGACACTAACTCTAAAGTTAGCTAATACGACACCTAAACACGCATCAATGAGAACTGGAGAAGACGATGAAACTGTAAAAAAGCAACAAGGATAAATCTCAGATTAGTTCTGTGAGTGAGATTCATATGTAGTAAGTTAAAAGGGCTATCACAGGCTGGGGTGTAGTTTAATGGTAGAAGGTGTCTAACATGTTCAAGATTTTAAGGTTCCATACCAGCATGACGAGTGAAAAGGGAAGGAAATAGGGAATGAGAAAGAAAAGTAAAGGAAGAGAAGAATAATGAAAGAAAGGGACTAGGTAAAGTGTTTAAGAATAAGTGATATATTTATATCCACAGCCCATTTACTTATATTTTTTTTAAAAACCGGGAAGGATAAATTAAAAGCTAATAAAATGGTTATATATAGAAGAGGGAAAAAGAGGGTGCAGGTGGAAAAGATGAGATCCTTTTGAATGTGCAGTGAAATAAATGAACACTGCAATTAAAAAGCTAACTTTGTGCCCCTATTTAAAACTAAGAAGCTGGGGATATAGCTCAGCGGCACAGCAACCTGTCTGGCAAGGGCGAGATCATGAGTTCGATCCCTGTTATGTTATGTCAAAATAACATAACATAACACCAAGGACTCCAGCCAGGTATGGTGGCACACGCCTGTCATTCCAGCACTCTGGGAGGTGAAACAGAAGGTTAGCAAATTCCAGCCCAGCCCAGGCAACTTAATGAAACCCTGCTTCAAAAGTGAACGTGCTGAAGGCAGCTCAGTGTCAAGGCCCGGGGTTCAATTCTTAACACAGTGCAGGGTAGGAGGAAAAATCCAAAAGCTGAAAACAAACAGAAATAAATGAAACATATATATATATATAGTTGGCAAGTAGAAGTACACAGAGGGGAAAAAAATTAGAATTCTGGGTAATATTTTTGTTTTTAAATTTCTATTGCTATAATATTGATTGCACAGTATTTGAATGACTTTTAAGACAGGAAGTATATTATACATGTCTAGGAACACTGTAATCTAAAAATTAAAAGAACCATAAAGAAACTTACGAATAATGCTAATTTTTTTGTAGCGGGCATCAAACTCACTACCTTGCGTTTGCCAGGCAGGCGCTTAAGCCACTGGGCTAAATCCCCAGGATAATGCTATTTTGAAATGCTCTCATTATATTAAAGGATAATACAAGCAGGAAATAATGTTAATACCTGTCGGAACCAAAAATTTTAAAATAAAGAATACTATAATAAAAATTAGAAAAGTAAAAGCTCCATAAATTTAAACAGGAAACATCAACACAAACCTATGCATTCACATAATTCTTAACATAAGTGTGCATATGCGTGTGTATGTGTGTTTTCAATCTCTAACAGAAAGGCATTTCCCCTGCACACTCCCAGATTGTATAGCTAAATATCTTTCTCCCACCAAAAAGAGTTAGGATGCCTCAAAGATACGGCTACAGGCCCGAGACAAGAAAGACACAGTGCGCGGGATTAGCCTGGGATATATTTTTATGTGGATGTGAGAATCAACTTTTATTCAAAAGAATTACTGTAATGGATCTAGTAATCTTAAATGATATAAAGAAAAGTAGAAGAAAGGGGAGGGTAGGAGAGCCCTCAATGTTTCCATTAAAAGTTAAAAGCTAATAACTAACAGAAAAGTAAGCCATCAAAGTTTTACCTTGCCTTTTTTCTAAGAACCATATTTCAGGCACACTAAATAATTAAAGAAATTCTAGTAGGTAATTCCAGAGAATAAACTCAGAAGACATAATTATAAATAATACAGTAGCAATAATTATCAATGGATGCTAAGAGCATTAGATTAAAGGCAGCGCTCAGACCTCAACCCCCAATGCATTTTATCATCACTGACAGCGAACCATCAAGTAGTTTACATCTGGATAATAAACCTCCTATGAAGTATTCTGGACTTTAAAAAACAACACCACTAAATTTTTATCAAGTCTCTAGATTTGCTAATGTACAACATATTCTGGAAATGGAGAAACAAGAATTTAAAAAAAGGGATTAATTAGACCACCAAGTTTGAAATGTGGGCCAGTTCCAGGACAAAGGACCTCGGGCCTGCACAAATCAATGATATGAAAAAGAAAATGGGCTATATAAAGGACTCAAAAGAGCTCATATCCAAACCACAACTATAAACACACAGACTTTACTCAGATCCTGACTGGAACAAAGCAACTACAAGGTCACTTGGAGACAAGAGAGGGTATCTGTGAACTAACATCTGATGGTTAGGCAACTCTACTAATAATGCTAAGTGTGAGAATGAGAAGATGGCCATGTCTTTAAAACACATCGGATAATCTGAGGTACATGGTTAAAATTTTATCCCCATAAGCTCAGTGGCATAAGTGCCTGCTTTGCAAGCACGCGGTCATGAGTTCAATCCCCAGTAGAGATTTAAAAAAAAAAAATTATCCCCATAATGAGAAAAGTAAGATTCCTTTTGGGGGAATGAGGGAAAAGCTGGAATTTAAAAATTAGCACAATAAAGCCAGGTGTGGTGGTGCACGCCTACCTGCCTGCCTGCCTGCCTACCTACCTACCTGTGGTCCCAGCACTCAGCAGGCTGAAACGGGAGGATCGTTGTGAGTTCGAGGCCAGCCTGGGTTACAACGTGAGCTCCAGGCCAGCCTGAACTGCATAGTGAGACCCTGTCTCAAAAAAACCACACACACACACACACACACACACACACACACACACCACAATACTGGTAAATATTACAGACAGGTTGTAAACAGGTGTTACCAACATTTTTTTTAAGAAAGGATGTGTGTGACTCTTCACACTTACATTCAGAGGCACAAAGCGTGGGCTCTCGAAAGGGGCAGCCGTTGAGGGTTTCCAGAGAAAGGCTAAACAAATGTACAGTCATGGCTTACCCACGTTAGTGATCACAAACATTAACTGCATACACTTCAGTGAAGCCTTTGTAGGGGAAAGTACTCCTTCAATAGAGCCTAATGTGACCAAGACAAATGCATCAATTATGTAGTATAAATTTACCTGAAGTTCAAAAATATTACTATTTATGCCACAGACTAAGGAATGTGAATGGCTAACAAATTCTGGTTCTGTTAACTGAAGAGATAATGTTAGAGTATTCTGGTACAACAGAGAAGCAAAAAGTACAAAATGAATAGGTTTATTGAGTTGAGGATGTGGAAAGGAGCACATGAACCATGGCAGTTGGGCTGTCTCCTTCACCCAGATACAAAGAGGCAGAGGATTATATGACCTCCGATCAGAAGTGGCGCATGGGGCAGATATTGATGACGTGTGAGGAACGGATTGGAATTCTCTATGTGAGCAAACAGGAACGGGAGTTGCAATTAAGGCTAAAGAACAGGAAGTGGTAAGTGTTCCCTCTTTGGCCTTCCACCATGTTATACTACCACCATAACATCATTGTACAGTAATTTATACTAGGGCAAGAACCTTTCCAAGATACGCTCTTCATAATTTGGACATTTTTTTATTGAAGAATATGCAATGAAAATCTAACAACTTTCACAGAGTAGGTAAAACCAAAATGTGCCCAGGCATGGTGCATCTCTGTAATACCAGCACTTGGGAGGCTAAGGGAGGAGGATCACTGCAAGTTTAGGGCCAGCCTGAGCAACATAATGAGTTCAAGACCAGCCTGAACTATAAAGCAAAACCCTGTCTCAAAAAACCAAAACAAACTGAAACAAAACAAAACAAAACACAGCTGTTACAAATATTATGATGAGGGCTGATCTACTGTAAAGATGTACAAAGCAATGCATTCAGACTAAGAAACTAGAGGGAATCTATACTTTGTAGAGAATGCTGAAAGTCAGGCTCACACTTCTATCAACGTGACTTGTTTATCCTCAAAATATAAAGCAATGTGCAATAACTATCTGCTACTACAGTCTTCTTTTACTTAATCTCACTAAAGAAAAATTAAAGGATGAGACTACTTTTCCTCCAGAATGAGTTTTTGCAATCTTAATAATTTTGAAATTTTCCCTTTAATTGCCTTGATTTTTTTTTTTTTTTTTTTTTTTGGTACCGGGGATCGAACTCACGACCTCGCACTTGCAAAGCAGGCACTTAAGCCACTGAGCTAAATCCCCAGCCCGCCTTGATTTTTTTTAATTGCCTTGATTTTAAATGTTAATTTTCATTCAAATTTCTATTACCTTAAAGCTTACCTTCCAAACATATAATTCCCATATGAAGGTCTGGGATGCTTTTCTCTGTGCTCCTTTGTTCTCTCACCTAGTACTGCCTAGGTGTTACACTCAGGGGAAACAACCTGCACAGGTTACTGTCTTTCTCCAGCTCCGATCATGGTGCTGGGGGAACCCAGAGCCCCACATGTTAGGCATGCACTGTGCCACTGAGCTACATCTGAGCCCCTCATCACTGACTGCAATTGCTTAGAGAGCACGATGACCTGTCCTTACTTTCACACTGTCCTCTCCAATGCCTTCTTCTCTAAGTCTTAAAAAAGTACACCACCACAATTATTTTTTAATCACATCCCTATCAGCAAGGTTGTTTTTAAACTTATATCCCTAATACATAATATAATCCCTTTATTTATAACTGTTATATTTAAAATAGTCAAAGTAAAATGGATAAATTTTATTTTAAAATCTTGAGAGTATGAATGAGATAGAGAATGCTTTTTGTAAGTTATGAATTTTAGATTTTATCAGAGTGGTTTGATTGATAAAGCTGAAGCTATCATTTTTAGATGAAAGTAAACATTAGAATTCTAATATTTTCTTCCCATAACTAATGGATCATCTTACATACTCCATCTGGACACTGGTTTTAACTATCATTATGTCAACAGTATTACCTTTAAAACACATTACAGAGGGAACACTTCTGAAGAAGCAGAGCCCAAACTGGACCTGAGTAATGGTGCCTGTCCTGGGTAACACCCTTTCTAACAGAATACCCTCCTCCACCAACCAGCGGTTGGTGGCCATGTTTTAGAAACTACACCTCCACGTTCCCCACGCCTCCACACTCAATCCATCTGAATGGACCGAAGATGAGTACCTAATCCAGAGCCGTCTTTCCATCTCTTCAAGGATTCCTCACCCCTTATACTTCCTCCACTGCCCCATCCTTCCTTGTAAGAACTGACATATCTTGTCCAAGCAAATTCAGTCAGGGAGTTGATCACAAGCCCTGGACTGGACACTGGACTCAACCTACCCAACATACCTGGACCAGAAAATTATTTTGCTAGGTTGGATGTAAACATTCCCTGAGATCTCTGACAACATAAAATTCAAGTATGCTACAGTCATCAGGTAGAGAGAAACTAGATGGGAATTCAATAAATGCAAAAGAAAACAGAACCAAGACACATTTGCCTAATAAACTTTACAACCCACAAATGGAAAGAAAATTTCATTTTATCTCTCCTGCATAGTGGACCTTGCTCCAACTATTAACTATGAGCACTTCAGTTTAAATAGCCTTTTATAAGATGGTGTAGGAAGGCAATCATAATGTTATTTATAATAAAGATCCTGGGGAGGAAGTACATTCCACAGTATCACAAATGGATTTACTAAGCTCAACCTACTGCTGTGGTGTGGGGTCTCCCAGTATTAGGGAATTAACTACCAAAAGAAAGAAAAGAAAAGAAAAGAAAAGAAAAGAAAAGAAAAGAAAAGAAAAGGGAAAGGGAAAGGGAAAGGGAAAGGGAAAGGGAAAGGGAAAGGGAAAGGGAAAGGGAAAGGAAGGGAAGGGAAGAGAAGAGAAGAGAAGAGAAGCAAAGCAAAGCAAAGCAGAAAGACATTCAAACAAATATACATACTGCATAAAAAACAAGCCATATTACTAGTTTAAATCTCTCTACTAAGAACTTTACTAATACATAATTACACATCACTTAACAACAGGGGCACGTTCTAAGAAATACATCAGGCAACTCTGTCATTACCTGACATCATACAGTGGCGAACACCTGGACAACTCTCCTGGAAAGAAGAGCTGTTATCTCCATTTTGGCTAAACCCGGCCCTACTTCTGGGTATTGATACATGTACAACTAAATTTTGTCCTTAGCCCCTCAATCGGCTTTAAGAAACGCAAATAGGTCTAGCCAAGATGCTGATGTGTAGTCTTTGAAGTGATTTTAAGCGGGGTAACAGGTCAGTGTTGCCCCCCAACCCCGCCTGTAGCTCCCAAGAAGCATGTGTGAGCTGGGCCAGAGGAAGAGCCACGCTCTGCTTCACACGACCACTGGGATGAGCGTCCAGGTAAGAGGCTATGACTTCCCAGGGCATAAAACATTATACGTCAGAGCTGAAGCACCAACTCCAAACCATTAGATACTACCTCAAATTGTGTCATGCAGGTAACTCTTTCTGCATGTCCTTCCCTTTGCATATTACAGAGGTGATTTCAGTTCTCACACCCAACCCAGCTCACAGCACTCACAGACTTCCCACTGTTCTCCAAGTCACTCGCCCTGGAGCCACTCCTCCCTTTATGAACTAATAAAACTTGGGTTTAAACCTGAGTCATGACCACTGCTCCCGTTAGCTATATCATCCTAGCTGGACTTAGGACCTCTTGGCTCCCCACCGTATTAGATATATAATTGTGTCTTTACTCCATGGATTACTCTTAAGTGGTAGATTAGAATTAACTCGCTAGGAATCCAGTAACTTTTCTTAGAGATTACAAATAAATACAAACTTCCTGAGTGAGCTCCAAGTTGAAAAAAGGTTACCTCAAGTCATGCAGAGAATCTGGCATACATGCATCCAGAAAGCAGAGTGGCAACTTCCAGGAAGATGGCAGAGCTGTAAGCAGCAGAGAAAACAGCCTCTCTGAGGGTCACAGTCCAGACGCTGGAATACAGCATCATGATAAAAGTGGGTCCCGCGGACCCAGGAAAAATCTGAAGTGTGAAATGAAGCCCACAGAGAGTCTAAAAGAAAAACTTCAAGGAAGAAGGCGGTAACCAGCAGCACCTCTGCTGTGAGACGGGACTCACTGCACCAGAGGAGCTGTTCAAACCTGGGGACACATGGTCATGGGAGGGGACAGCTGGTGACCCCAGAGGACTGCACTTGTTGGGAGTAAGTATAAGACTCAGTCCTCTCACAGAAGAGAGAAATTAGTCAGGAGTCATTTTGGAGACGACCGGCTCCATTCCGAACTTAGAAATGCTGCAGGCCAGGTCTAGCAGCTCCCAGCCAGGGGCAGCCCAGTGGAAACTGCTTGGACTGCAGCAAGCCCAATCAGTCTGGTCACTGGGCAGGCCTGCTCAGATTATCCACTACTCCACCACAGAGCAACTGCTGGTTTGCTGGGACACGCTGGTATGATTTGGGATTCTGTCTCCGTCTCTGTCTACCAGTGAAACGGGAGAGAATCTTAGAAATAGATCATTGTTCTATTCTATTTCATTTTTGTTTTTTCATTTCTCTTTCTCCTTCATTCTTTTTGTATGAGTGTGAAAGTGGTTCCTGCCTCTTTGTGCTGTGGTTTTGTTCTGCTCTTCCTTCCACCTCTTTCATCTCTTTTTTCCTTCAGTCTTCTGCACCAGTTTTCCCCAGTTGGTGTGATCTCCCTTTGACCTTCAATTTTACTTCTAAATCTCTTTCTACAAATGATTCTAAATTTTAACTCTCGAGGGCAAAATTGACATATTATGGACTTATATATTGGATGTAATTATCTAGTTTGTTTTACATTTTATTATATAATCACAAATCTAGTTCATACGGTTAGAAGTTACAAATTAAAGGTGAGTTCAGTTTGTGGTTTCCCAAGCTGTTTTTGATGCTATTGATACCACTATAGCCAAAACTGATATAAGTGTTCTGAACATCAGTTGGTCCTGGTATTTCATGACAGATTAACTATGGGTCACAGAAAAAACAGTGACATAGTTCAACAAAGGCAAATCCAGGGGGCAGTGAGGTGGGACAATCTGAAAGGCGCCCACCAGATCTCTCAGAAGACAAAGCAATTGAATGAGGCTCTGGAAAAATGAAATCAAAATAATCTTTAGGATAACTACACAGTTTAACAAAATACACACCATGCTTAGTGACACTGGAGCAGATACAGACAAAAAAGACAAACTTAAAATTATGAAGCTCAGCACAGGAAACAAATGGATGCATGAAGCAATTGGAGCAGATATACAGAAGAATCAAAACTCCATTTAAAGGATTTAAAGGAGATTAGGCCAATGTGAGCTCAGAACCTCAGATATTGGGCACAGGCTTGCGGTTAGCAACCAGGAAGCGAAAGATTTCTCAAATATAACAAGGGCCTATGAGACATCAATCCAGCACCTGCTAGATGAAACAAGTAAGAATTTAAGACTAACTAACTGGAGACAATGAAAAAGCAAGAGACATTAAACATCATATTAAAAAAATGTTCAAGACATCATGACAGAAAAATTCCCTGGTAAAGAAAAAGAATTTGAATGAAGATAAGCGAGGCATATACCACTCCATTTAGACATGATTAAACAAAGAAAAAATCTACAGCCAAGCACATTATTCCCAAGATTCCGGAAATTCAACACAAGGACAAAATCTTAAAAGCTATTAGAGAAAAGAAACACATCACCTATTAAGGACAATCTATCACAATCACAGTTGATGTCTCAGCACAACCTCTCAAATCAGGAAGACTCTGGAGTAAAGTAACACAAATTCTAAAGGAAAACATGTTTCAACCCAGATCGATGTATCCCCCTCCAAAACTATCTTTGAAAACTGATAGAGAAATTAGAAACTTTCATGACAAAGAACACCTGAGGAAACTTATTACCATCAAACCAGTGTTTCAAAATGTTCCACAGGACATTCTAGAAAGAGATAATAAGGACTACAGCTCCATGAACC
>PVJX010042600.1:0-14089 GCA_004027295.1 Dolichotis patagonum | reverse complement strand
TTTTTTATCAAAAATGAGATATTATAGTACCCATTGATCATTTTCTGTTATTTGGTTCAGAAAGCCCTGGAATTCTTTCACTATATGCATGGCTTTATACTATTGTGTTATGTTTGATATTATTTTAAAAGTCTGATTTTTCAGATACTTCTGGAATTTATTTCCTTTTGATAATTTGGACAATACATAAAATAATATTCTACCTAAAAATTTATTCTGGTGGCTACTTTGAGATTTCAAGTTCTTCTCAAGGTAGGGCAGCACTTGGTTTATCCCTTGATTTTATTATTTTTTTTAAAGAGTGGAATATATTTATTGGGGGAAAGGAAGCTTGTGTCCGAGAGTGGGTTGCCAAGGACCCTGTCTTTTCTAGGTATTTATGTAGAGCAAATCCATGAGGTGAGGCAGGTCCAAGGTAGGAGGACAAACGGGAAATTGCAAAGTAGCCATGAGGTGAGACAAAAATATGGTCAACCAGTAAGATTATGAGTGTAATTGCGCAGGTAAAATTGATTAAAATGGGATCAAATGGCAAAGCAAGTCACGTAGCAAGTGCACATGAATACAGAATTGGGGTGCTTCTTATAAAAAATGGGTTAGTAGCTTTTCCTGGCTTCCTCAAGGTGATGATACCTATTTAGAACATCAATTCCTGATGTATATTTGTTTTGTCGTGAGATCTGGCCCTCAGTGGAGGTGCCTGTCTCTCCCATAGTTGCAGTGCATCTCATCTTCTGCACAGGCTGCTTCGAGGGCCCATCCCTATCTCACTGCCTATAATATTTCTATCTAACTTAGCTGCCTATAACATTCCCCCCTCTGAATAAGTACCCTGAACTGCTGTGAGGAAGTAATGGGTGATGACCAATCTGGCTTCTTCAGGCTGAAGGGGTTGCAGTTGTTGACTGGCTACAGAGGATCTATCTGAAGGCCCTCAAGAGACATCAGGTATTTTCATCTTGTATCTCATTTTTTGTTTGTTTGTTTGTTTTTTGGCTTTTTTAAAAATTAAAAATAAAAGACAGAATGAAACCAAAAATGAATAGAAGAAAATACTAAAGATCAGAAAACATAATCCCTTATCAAACTGTCACATCATTTCTTATATAGATTAACATTTTGATTCTTACATTTCTATAAAATAAAAAATGCTCAGAATAGTCTAAACAACTTTGATAAAGGAACAAAATTAGAGCTCCAACCCTCCCCAATCCTGACTTACCACAAAGTTACACCAATTATGACAAAATGGCATTGATATCAAGACAGACAAACTGCCGAAGTACCAATATAAAGTCCCAAAATAGATACCCACGTAACAGACATTTGATTTCTGGCAAAGATGCAAAAGCAATTAAGTGGAGAGAAAATTATACCCTCAGTAAATATATTGGAACAACTGAATATCCACACGCAAAAAACCTAAACTTTATAGTACATCAAAAATTTCTTAAAACATCCAAAAGTCAACTCAAAATGGCTCACAGTGGGTTAGTTAAAGTGAAGGCAGGTGTGGCCTGAGCTGTTGCTTGGGTGAAGTCATTCTTTTTGAGACAAAATACATGTTTTTTCCTATCTTACTAATGAAATAATGTGATGATTATGCATGCATGACATTTATTTCACTAATAAGTATGTTTTCAAGGCATATCCATTTACCTATAAAAATGTCCAGTTTATCATTCTTTATGGCTGAATAGTATTCCATTATACAGAAATACTACATCTTTTTTATCCATTCCTCAGCTGATGGGCATTTAGGTTGTTTCCAAGATCTGGCTATTATAAACTGTGCTGCTATAAACATGGATTATTTCCCTTCTTTAAAAAAATAATTCTTACAAATGACATTTGTGTATACACATTTAAGAAGCAAAGAGATGTAAACAGAACAGCATCACTTTTCTTCATGTGATATTTTGTTTCTTTAAAGTAAACTAATGATTTTGGCTATAGTCTCTACTTTACTGAGGTATTTTACATGCTATAAGATACACTTGTTTAATATGTGCAGTTTAACTCTATTTAATACACTGACAGTTGTACAAACCTTTCAGTATAATTTGAGATCATTTTTATTACTCCCCAAAAGAAACCCCATCCGCACTATCAGTTATTTTTTCTGAAACCTTCCAGCTGACAATCATTAAAGCATGTTTTCTCATGGATGTCAGTGTAGCTGATAACACAATATTTTAAAAGGTTCACAATATCAGTGTTTATTCTCTGGATGGCATTTCCTTTTTACCATTTTAATCTGTCTGGAGAGCATTTGAGTTAATCATAGCTTAGAAAAATGAGCAGAATGCTTCTTGAATTCTTCACTGATTACTTGTGAACTGTGCAGATGTGGTTGAGTTTCCTATGTCTGGTTCAGATTGGAAGACTGATTTCAGGCATTGTAGTTTATTTATTGCTGTTCCCCTTTGTTGGTTTGCCTTCCTGCCCTTGTTTCTTTTGTCACTGATTTTCTCTATCCTGGAGACAAAACCAGTATCATGCCTGACTAGACTGTTTCTTCCCTCCCTTGAACTCCCACGTTTATTCATTTTTCAAATCTTAAGATTCTATCTTTATAATAAATGCAACTGTTTTTATTTTCTTCACTGAGACCTTGTTTTTTCCTCACTGAACTTCTTACAAACTTCATGGTGAAACACCTACGTGAAAGTTCCATTCTTTTAGGCACCCAGTCACCACCCCATACAACCTCATCAAATTTTGAAATTTCTCTTTTTTTGCTTTCAAGGGCAGGTGCAAGGCAGAGAAAAGCTTTAACACCAGACTTTGTTTCTAATATTAGTTCTACAACTTATCATGTGACTTTGGCTAATTTCTTAACCTTTCTGAATACCCCTTTCTTCCTATACAAAACAGAACTATTGACTTTTATTATGGCTGTTAGATGTTTTGAAAAGTTTGGAAATATAGAGAGTACAATGCCCATCACTAGTATTATTAGGAACAAAATTTTAAAAGCACTGCTTATACCCTTTTATGAATTTTAGAATATAACAATGATCTTTGGCTTTGATGTGCTTTTAAAATACAGATTCAAGAACCCACTCAACCAGGAGTTTCTGGACTATGTTAGCATTCATTAAAGCTGTGTAGGCAATGACAGTGTGTACCAAAAGCTAGCAACTATTGGCCTAGCTAAGTATTTCTTGGATTCCTTATTTGATAGACTTAGTGCGAAAGGAAGCAGAAAAGGATTTGATTTAGAAGGTAATATTAAAATAGAACTGGGATACATACTGAAATATACAGGGGTAAAAGGATTAAATGTATACAACTTTAAAATGGTTCAGAAAAACTTACATAGAATATACAAATACTAACAAAATGTTAAAAAAATTTGAATCTCAGTAGAATATATACAGAAGCTCACTATACCAATCTTCCAGTATGGAAGGAATAAGTATTCCAGAAAGAAAGGTGAGCACAGGATGAGCAAAATCAAAGCAGACCAGACACCAAAGGCAGGCAGGTGTCACTGAGCTGTAGGTTGCAATGGAAGAAATGAGTGGACCCAGATTATGAAGTTCCATATACCCTTCATTTATTCTTTTCTACTTAGAATCACATTTCCAGGGGTAACAAAAATCATCTGTTGGTATGCAGGAAGAAAACTTGTTAGCTTCTTTTTGTTTATGTTACTTTTATTTTTTAACACCAGTCTTCTAAAATTCTATTTCAGGGGTTTTAAAATATATTACATTAGCATCACAGCGTGTATACAATTTGTAAGTAAACATATACACAAGGGTTGATTAAAAGTTTTTTAGCAAAATTGGGAGACTACTTTATACATTTCTCTGTCTTGTAACAACAGTGATTTTTTTCCTTCCTTCCTTCCTTCCTTCCTTCCTTCCTTCCTTCCTTCCTTCCTTCCTTCCTTCCTTCCTTTGGTATTGGGGATCAAATTCACGACCTGGCGCTTGGGCAAGTGCTTATGCCGCTGAGCTAAATCCCTGGGCCATGATTACTTTCTTGATACAAAACTTAGCCAATCTCTATATATGTGTATACTTTCTCATTAACTCTGTTTTGTCAAAATAGTCATATCTAAAGTGACAGAAAGTAGGTTAATGGGACGTTAGAGGGGGAAAAATCTTTTAGCTGTAAAAATCAAAATCGCAAAAGCAAAGAGCAATACAAAAATTCCACCGAAGTTAGTAATAGCTACAGGATTTATTTTAGAAAAGATTTTAATTCATGAACCTTAAGTTGCAATAATGTAGTATGCAATTCAAAATATCTGAAAGAAAGGATCTTGGACATTTTTACCATAAAAAATGATAAATATTTGAGGAGACAGATGTTTCACCTGATTTAAACTTATTGTAATGGGTACTGAAACACTGCATGTTACCCCATGAATGTACACAATTTTTATGTAATGATTTTAAAGATTTCATTAGGTGAGTATGAAGCATATACCAATAGTCCCACCTATTCAGTAGGCTGAGGCAGGAATATCACTTCCACCCAGGAGTCTGAGGCCCACTTGGCAACACAGCAGGATTCTGAATCAATCAGTAAACAAATTAACTTCTTAAAAGTTATAATTTAAAGCTGCACATAAAAGTGTCTTGATATGATAGAAGTACTTTAAAAACTATTCCTTCAGTGAATAAACTTTAACAAGTCAGGGCTGACCTGAGACATTGGGGAGGATAATTTCATAGTAAGTACATGAATCAAAACAAAATTAGAAGAAAACAATTCAAAAGCCAGAAGTGCAAATATAAGGCACATAGACTCAAACATATTTTCATTAGATGGGTAAAAAATGAAGGCAAGAAAAAAAAATGAAGGCAAGATATGACTTTAGATATCTGTTATTAAATTCAGGAAAACAAAAGGAAATAATATTATTTTTCTCAACTGCACATTTTTTTTTTGTAATTATAGCAAAAATATCAAGAGAAAAACCTCCAAATCAGCTGTGGAAGCTTGTTTTCTTTTTAAATGCTGAAGTACAACGGTGGTATAAGAAATTTAGTTTAAAAAATTTTCCCAGCCACAATGCTCTTCAAAACCTGACCCAGAAAGAAATCAACTTCTTGATTAAAGAGCCTGATTACTCACTCAGACTTTAGATAGCTGAGTTAGGAAGAGTATAAGACCATGTTCTGCACAATGCAATATCCTAAAATTACTTCATATGTCTGAGCCTCATTTTCTCACCTAAAATATGTAAAATAATGTTTTAAAATCTTTCAGTTCTGTGAAACTACAATTATGACTATCATCTACTCTTTATGGAAACTGCCATCAGATTTTTACAGAAAAGTTTGTATTTAATCTAAATAAATCTATAGTTTAAGAAAATTCTTTGATTCTATTAGAACACTGGTGATTCTCATTTCTGTCAGGAATCTGTGTTGCCACCATATCAGGAACAATACTTTCCTTCCCTTCTTCCCTGAGGCAGCTTGCCCCCACCTAGCAAGGACCTATTCCCTTGTGCTAGAATGTCACTAGCTACATAGCTGCTTAAAGTACAAACCTGAAAGCCAAATTTGCAAATCTCTCCTTTCTTTCACTAACACTCAATATCTGAATGAGTCAGGCACTACCTTCAAAACATGAGTCATTTGCCTCTCTACAGTCTCCATGAATTCCATCCTTCTAAAACAATGATCACCTCTCACTTAGGACACTGCAATGACCTCTATGGATTTGATTCAGTTTGTACTCTTTCTGTCGGTCAGGTCAATCCATTCTCTACAAAGAAGCCAGACTTGCCTTTAAAAATATGAACAAAAACAGACATTGTAGTGTACATCTATAGTCATACCTACTTGGGAGGCTGAGGCAGGAAGATTGCTTGAGCTCAGCAATTGGAGGCCTGTCTGGGTAACACAGCAAAACCTATCTCTTATCATACACACAAACACAAATATACCCAGTGACATCATTCTCATATCTAAAGCACTCTACTGGCTTATAGAATAAAACTGAAATGCTTAACTCTCTTTACCCTGGCTTAGAGTCAGACCTTTTGTGATGCTGCCCCTGTTTGAATCTCTCCAACCTCATATGTTGCCACTTTGTGCCTTGATTATTAAGGCATAACAGGAAAAATCAGAAAGTTCATAGTACGTTACAGTATAGTTTTAAGTACTTTGCTAGAGATAGGCACTGTATTCAATGGGAGCATGGAAAAAAGAGTCATCTAATGCTAGCAGCAAAGTGAGGAATGGTTAAACAAAAAGAAACAGACATGGCTGGAGAACATAGGTCAGTTTAGCAAACCAGTTTTTACTACTAACATACAATAATTTATCAGGAGGTGCGTGTGTTTTGAAAAATTATCCAAATGACTACAAAATTTTGTGGAAAAGTTGTTTCTTAAGCCAAAGGAACAGACGTCCAATGTGTGAAAACAAAATAACATTTATTTGTCCTTAATTTGCAAAAATTAGAATTTAAAATATATATATTTTTTGACAGGGTTTCCTGATACTAATGGTGATCCTTCTACCTTAGTCTTCTGAGTGCTGGGGCTACAGGCTTGTGCTACCATGTCCAGCCCTAAATTTTTTCTTCTCTTCATCTTGCATGCCAACTGACTGATTCAGTCATAAGCAGAAATATAAAACATTTGATCAACATCAGGGTGACATTTTAGCCAACATTTTGGCATGATATTTCATTTAAAGAGTTTCATTTAATTTGCTTATTTAATGCATCAAAGTTAATATAAAATTTGTATTTGTAGAAATTATCCAGGATACTCCAAAAAACAGTATTGGGAACAAATCTCCCTATATGGCCATTATCCAAAATGAAGTGATGCAAACAAAACAGTAATGGAATTGGAATAAGAAGGTCAAGGTACCAAAAGCATCTTTCAATTAGATATTCATATTCAAAACACTTTATTATCGTTTTAAGAATCTCAGGCATATATAGAATCTGACTTCACTGGAACTTCTTGATTCAAGTATTTTGGCTAAAACTACCAGTCAAAGTTTTTCAAGGTTACAACAGAACACAAAATCAGGAACACATTTATTTTGACACATCTGACCACATTGTAAAGAGTATAAAGGTTTGGGAATCAGCCCTAAACTAAAATTCCTGTTTTATCACTTTTTTAAAAAATCAATTTTAAAAGTTCAAACTGTGCATGGTGATACACACCTATAATCTCAGCATTTGAAAGGCTGAGGAAGGAGAACTGCCTGGAGTTTGTGGTCAGCCTGGGTTATATAGTGAGTTCAAGGTCAGCCTAAACTCTATACTGAGACTGTATCTCAAAAAGTCAAAAACAAACAAAAAATGTTTAAATTTTTTTGAGATTTAGTTGTCTCAGCTAAACAATAAGGATAATATGTGAGGACTGCTGGGATAAAACAGGAACCAACACATTTTGTTTTCTAATCCCTAATTCAAGCTATGAAAAAACTGATACACATACAGTAATTAGATTTTAAGAGCAAATTAGCTTATTTACCATGAGAAGAATTTAAATGCTTCCAAGGTACAATAAGTTTCTTTTAAATCACATCATGGTTTTACCACAATGCATAACAGGGGATCTAGAATAAAAATTACAATGAGAAGACCAAAAAATAGTCAAAGGCATAACACCTTAATGTGTGATTATTTTAAAATATAGGTTCTTTAAGAAGACATTAAAAACCTGGGATAATCCAGTAATAGGCAATGAATAAAAAAACCTAACAACTAAGAAAATCACAGGACCCAGTGGATTTGTCACTGAATTCTAACAGAACTTCAGGAAAGATCTAACGTCAATATTCCTCAAACCAAAGAAACTAAAAAGGCAGGGATGCTCCTAAAGTCATTCTTGGAAGCTAGAATTATCCTGATTCGAAAACTAGACAAGAACACAACATTTCAAAAAGAGAACTATTGCCTGTATTTCTCCATTTAATGAACATAAATGTAAAAATCCTCAACAAGATACTGGCAAACAGAATGTAACAAATCATCAAAAACATGTATCATGACCAAGTAGCCTTCATCCCAGGGATATAGCATGATTCAAAACATGTAACTCAGTAAGTAATACAGGAGATGCTCACAGTTAGAGAGGTGGAGGTACAAGGGCGCAAAGTCTCTGCCCCACAGGACTGCAGAAGGCGGGGCTTTGTGGGGTCCCAGCAGCAGAGAAAGGCCGCAGGGCACATGATTACATATGAACAACAGGAACTCCACTCCACGGAAAACTTCTCTTGAAAATCAACTAACACTAAGTTTTCAACTTCCACCAATTAACTCAGATGACTTTTTAATTGTAAGTTTTCAAAACAGCATCAGGTAAAAGTTTCCTTTTTTATGTAAAAAGAGAGGACATAAAAGTGAGTTATAAGAGAGGTGTGCATGGGGCCAGACTAGACTCCGGCCCCTCCTGCGACGCTCACCGTCTCCACAGATCACCTTGCGGGACTGGGGAACTCCAGCCAGAGGCGCACACAGGGCTGGGCCACAATCAGGCCCCTCCTGTGTCCCACAGTCCTGACTACCAATGTCAGAACCTAGGAACACCAACCAGTGACTCGAGCCCCTGAAGTCCTACCGCTGCCATCAGGGACCCCCCCACACCTCGTGGACCTAGCCCTGCTGTTGATCTTCGGCTCCCCCCAGAACCTTGGACTGCAGTGGATTAACCATGCAGTATTGAGGGGATACTCAGTAAGAAGAACTCAGCAGGCTTCCATCAGTGAGGTGAATTTGCCCCTAAAATAGGAAGAGTTTGCCACCCTTAGTGGGTAAACAGAAGCAACAGAGAAGCCCCCTCCAGAAGTAGGCCATAGGCGAGGTTGGCAAGTGGATGGGTGAGTCCTTTCTCCACACAGAGAATATCAGGTAGCTTGAGGAGGGGGGCAACAAGGCATCCCCCAACCTGGAGAAAATAAAGGGGGCTGTGGGGCATCCAGAGACACAGTAGGGTTCCAGCCGAGACAAACACTATTAACAGGGAGATCTGGTAATTCTGAACAACCTAAAGACATGATAACAGCAGGAACGAGGGGTTGATTTCCATCAGTACTCGTAGGTTTGTCAGCCTAGGAAGAACACAGGACTTACCCAACAGGCCCTGCAGGGGAATTCAGGAGACTGGCCCACCTCTTCATTGTGGGACCCAGCAACTGGACAAACATCAACCTTACATGAGGATTCCAAGATACACATACTAACAGTTGACACTAGTGGGATCAAAGGACCAAATATTTTTTTTCTTTTTTTAAATTTTATTTTATTTAAAGAGAAGAAAGAAAAACAAAACAAAACAAAACAGAATAAAGGGTAGCAACAATACAAAATTCCAAGGAAAAAAGGAAAAGAACAACAACAAAAAAAACCTAAGAGATTATTACTTGACAAATTACATACTGACTTCTTGGAAATAGTTGTTCAAATTATAAAGTTAAAACATGTAAAGTAGACATTCAAACAGTGAGTCTGTTAACAGTTCTGTTCCACGATCTGACAAAAAAACCCAGCAATATGGTCATCCATTTTACCCACTCAAATATATATTCAACTATATCAAAAGGGTAAAATTAAACACAACAAAACAGAACAAAGCGGATCACAAGAAAGCAATGTAAGGGACATAAATTCCAAAACTAGACAATTGGAGATATTCACTCTCTATCGTATTGACTCTTGTTTTCTTCCAAATAGTTGTCCATATTGTTACACACAGGGAATTCGCATGAAACAACATAGTATGGAATTGATCTGGGCAGGATGAGGAGGGTGTTTCTGGTCTTCAAGACCAGACAATAGGGAAGCCAAGAATGGCTATCATAGTGTCTCTCATTCTCCTAAAAACAGCTGGAAGGACCAAGTATTAACCCAAAAGGGGAAAATGGCAAAACAAAAAAGCAAAATGCAATCTCAAACATCTAGTCCATAAGGAGCAAGTAGAGGAGACATTGAAATACAGGACTTCAAAAGTAACACACCAGAAACCTCTGAAAAGATAGCAAGTGAAATAAAGAAAAACCAACTCAATGAGGCAATAGAGGTAATCAATAGAAGTAATCTTTAAAAATAACAACCTTAGTAAAGGAGTTGCTTAATGCAACTAGAGGAGAAATAGATAAAAAAGTACAGGAGAATGGGAAACTGATTGAAACTTTGAATGAACAATATAGAAAAAAAGCAGAATTCATGAAACAAACTCAAAGAGACATCCAAGAAACAAAAAATTGTATGGAAAGCTGCCAAAACCATTTAAATAAAGCTGAGGATGGAATTTCGGACCTTGAGGGCAGGATTATAATTAGCAGTCATGAAAGGATAGAACTTTTAAAAATAACAAAGCAGCATGAAATGACAATCTAGCTGCTTCAAGATAATGCCAAGAGAAATAATATAAGACTAATAGGCATTAGTGAAAATGCAGGAAACAATGCAAATGACATAACTAAAACATTCAAAGAAGTAATAGCAGAAAACTTTGCAAACATGGGGAAAAATCTGATATGCAGATAAGTGAGGTATATAGAACACCAAACAATCACAACCAACATAAATCTACACTCAGACATATAATAATTAAGATCCCAGACATGCAGCATAAAAAGAGAATACTAAAAGCTGTTAGAAAAAAGACACAACTCACCTATCAAGGAAAGCCCATTAGAACCACAGCAGACTTTTCAGCACAAACCCTCAAGTCAAGACGAGCTTGGAGTGAGGTATTTCAAGTCTTAAAAGAAAACAACTTTTAACCCAGACTGATGTACCCAGCAAAACTTTCATTCAAATTTAATGGAGAAACAAGATACTTCTGAACAACTGAGGAAATTCATGTCCACCAAATCAACCCTAGAAAGAATGTTGAAAGACGTACTAGAAAGAGGTAAAAATGACCACAATCCCCAGAACAACAGAAAGAAACCACCGGGTAGGACAAGCAATTAAACAAGGAGGAAAAGCAGAAAGCAAACAACTGGAACATGACATGGCAAAGTTGACCCAGTACATATCAGTTATATCTATAAATGGAAATGGCCTCAATTCACCTATAAAAAGAAATGGGTTGACAGCATGGATCAAGAAACAGGATCCCACAATATGCTGTATGCAAGAAACACATCTGACTCAAAAGGAAACTTATAGATTAAAAGTCAAAGGATGGAAAACAGTATTCCATGCAACAAGAACCCAGAAAAAAGCAGGGGTAACTATTCTATTTGCAGAGAATGTGAACTTCAAACCCAAAATGATTAAAAGAGATAAAAAAGGCCACTACATACTCGTTAGTGGAAAAACTGAAGAGGAAGAACTAACAATTATAAATATATATGCACCAAATACAGGAGCACCCAACTATATAAGACAAATACTAATGGACATGAAAAACCGAATACATATGAACACAGGTATAACAGGGGATCTTGATACCCTATTGTCACAAAGAGATAGATCAACTAGACAAAAAGTCAGCAAAGAAATAATAGAACTGAATCATACCTGTGAGCAATTGGACTTAGTAGATGTTTACAGAGTGTTCCACCCAACTACATCAGAATACACATTCTTCTCAGCTGCCCATGGGACATTCTCCAAAACAGACCATATATTATCCCATAAAACATTCTTAAGTAAATGCAAAGGTATTGAAATTCTCCCATGCATAATATCTGACCACAGTGCACTGAAATTGGAAATTAATGGCAAAAGAAATTGCAAAACCTGCATAAATACCTGGAAATTAAATATCAACCTTCTGAATAACCAGTAGGCTACAGAAGAAATTAAGGAAGAAATAAAGCAATACCTACAATTCAAGGAAAATGTGGAAACAACATACTGCAATCTGTGGGATGCAATGAAAGCAGTCTTAAGAGGGAAATATATAGCAATAAATCGTCATTATCAAGAAAACAGAATGAGCACAAATAAACAACCTAATGCTTCATCTCAAGCTTCTAGAAAAAGAAGAGCAAGTTAAACCCAAAGCTCATAGAAAAGAGGAAATTATAAATATCACAGCAGAAATTAATGAAATTGAAACTTAAAAAAATACAAAGAATTAATGAATGAAAAAGATGGTGTTTTGAGAGAATAAACAAAATTGACAAATCTCTAACTAACCTTTCAAGATAAAAAAAACCAAATTCATGCAATAAGGACTGAAAAGGGGGAAATTATCACAGATCCCATAGAAATTCAAAAGATCATGAATACCTACTTTGAAAATCTCTACTCACATAGAGTGGAAAACACAGAGGAAATGGACAGATTTCTAGAAACATATGAACTACCAAAGCTAAATCAAGAAGATATAACAATTTTGAATAACCCAGTATCAGCTACTAAAATCAAAAATGTTATTAAAAACCTACCAACAAAGAAAAGCCCAGGTCCTGATGGATTCACAGCTGAATTCTACAAGAAATTTAGAGAAGACTTAATGCAAACACTCCTTAACCTCTTCAATGAAATTGAAACAAAAGCAGTCCTATCTAAATCATTCTTGGAGGCAAGTATTATCCTGATACCAAAACCAGAGAAAGACACAACCAAAAAGGAAAACTATAGACCAGTCTCACTAATGAAAATTGATGCCAAGATTCTCAAAAGGTACTGGCAAATAGAATGCAGCAAATCATCAAGATTATACATCACGACCAAGTGGGATTCATTCCAGGAATGCAGGGATGGTTCAACATATGCAAATCAATTAATATAATTAATATAATATAATATAATATAATATAATATACCATATCAAAACAGCCAAAAACAAAAACCACATGATCATCTCAATAGATGCAGACAAAGCTTTAGATAAAGTCCAACACATGTTTATGATAAAAAACCCTTCAAAAAGTTGGTATACATGGTGTCCACCCTAATCTCATAAAGGCCATCTATGACAAACCAACAGCCCACATTATACAAAATGGACAAAAACTGAAAGCTTTCACACTAAAATCAGAAACAAGGGCTGGGGATTTAGCTCAGTGGCCTAAGTGTCTGCCTGGCAAGTGCGAGGTTGTGAGTTCGATCCCTGGTACCAAAAAAAAAAAAAAAAATTATATATCAAGTGCAGAAACAAGACAAGGATGTCCACTATCACCACTCCTATTTAATATAGTCCTGGAAATACTAGCCAGGGCAATCAGGCAAGGGAAAAAATAAGAGGAATAAAGATAGGAAAGGAAGAAGTTAAAACTATCACTATTTGCAGATGACATGATACTCTATATAGAAGACCCCAAAAACTCCATTAAAAGACTACTGGAGGTAATAAACAAATTCAGCAGTATAGCTGGATACAAAATCAGTGCTCAAAAATCAATAGCATTCCTGTACACAAACAAAAAACTAACCGAGAGAGAAATTATGGAAATATCACCTTTCACAATAGCATCTAAAAAAATGAAATACTTAGGAATCAACCTAACCAAGAACGTAAAAGACCTATATGCTGAAAACTATGCTACGCTAAAAAAGGAGATTAAAGAGGATATTAGAAAATGAAAGATATTCCTTGCTTTTGGCCAGGAAGAACGAACATTGTGAAAATGGCCATACTCCCAAAACTGTTATATAGATTTAATGCAATCTCAAGCAAAATACTATTGACATACCTCACAGATCTAGAGAAAACACTCCTAAAATTCATTTGGAAACAGAAGAGACCTAGAATAGCAAAGGCAATTCTGGGCAGCAAAGGCAAGGCAGAAGGCATCTCCATTCCTGACTTGAAACTATACTACAAAACCAATGATAAAATCAGCATGGTACTGGCAAAGAAATAGACCTGAGGATCAATAGAACAGATTAGAAGATGCAAACACAGCAACAAAGACACTCAGGCAACTTATCTTTGACAAAGGGGCTAAACATGTTCATTGGAAGAAGGATAGCCTCTTTATTAAATGGTGTTGGAAAAACTGGCTTTCCACATGCCAAAGACTGAAACTAGACCTATGCATATCACCATGCACAAAACTAAAGTCTAAATGGATCAAAGATCTAAATATTAAAAACAAAAACACTAAATCTACTGGAAGATAAGGTAGGTAGAAGTCTTGGAGACATAGGGGTAGCAGAGAATTCATGAACAAAACGCAAACTTCAC
>PVJX010042599.1:0-14069 GCA_004027295.1 Dolichotis patagonum | reverse complement strand
TTGTGAAGGAACATTAAAAAGTATGTCATCATGGGGTGCAGTGGTGTCACGATAGGGTACTGTGATGTCACAGTGGAGAGTTGTTCTGTCACAATGGTGGATCCAGTGTTATCACTGGAGAACTGTGATGTCACAAGGGTTTATTTTGATCCTGTAATGGATGATTATGATATCATGATGGGGAATTCTGCAGTCATATGTAGAACTATGATGTCACAATGGCATGTTGTGATACCAAAATAGGATGTGTGAATTCAAAATAAGGCATGATGATGTCACAATGGGATATTTTGATGCCATATTTGGTACAGTGATGTCATAATGTGCAACTATGTTGTCACAGTGGGAAATTGTAGTATCATAAAGGTTGATTGTGCTGCAATAATGAGGGCAATTTGAGGACTTAATAGCCTAATTGTTGTGTCACAGTGGAAATGATGATGTCACAATGGGCCACGCTAATGTCAACACAAGGCACGTTGATGTGACAGTGAAGCATTACCCTGTGAAAAAAAGGAAGTGTGACGTTATAATGGGGACTGTGTTGTCATCATGGGCACTTGGTCACACTGGGAGGTTATGATGTCACAAAAGAAAAATGTAACATCAGTGAGGAATTGTCTGGTCATAATGGGGTATTGAAAAGTCACGAAGAGGACATCTTGATGTCAAAATAGGGCAGGGTGGTGTCACAATGGGGCATTGCAATGCCATAACCGGGAACTATGATGTCATCAAAGGTCACTCTGATGTTGCAATTGGGAATTGTGATGTCATAAAAGTTAATTGTGCTGCTATAATTAGGCAATATGAGCTCATCATTGGGGAGTTGTTTTGCTATCATGGGGAATTGTGATGTTCCAAATGGCATCAACCGTTCACAAAATGGCACTGTAGTGTGAAAATACAATGTTGTGATACCATAGTGGGGCACTGTGGTTTCACAATGGTCCTGGTAATAACACAGTGGGCAATTGTGATGTCACTAAGGGAAATTGTAATGTCAAAAGGAGCGATGCGAGGCCACAGTAGAACACATGTCACAATAGGGCATTATAATGTCACAAAGGCCTAGCATGATGCTGTAATGTGATACCGTGATGTCATATCCATCATTATGGTGTCACAGTTGGCAATTGTGATGTTGTAAGATAATTTAAATGTCATGATGAGAATTGTGAGATCTTTATTGTGAATTGTGATGTCACATTGGCAGTATACGAGGTCACAATAGGGCATTATGACCTCACAGTAGGACAAGGTGATGTTACAGTAGGAATAGGAAAAGAAAGGAAAGGAAGGAAAAGGAAAGAAATATCAAACTGGCATCTGGTTTTGTGTGTGTGTGAACCAAGTATTAAAAGACATAGATAAAAATATTACAATTCTTCCTATATCTTGAGACTGGAAAAGAGTTCTTAAATGCCTGAAAAAGCAAATGTTACATTGAAGTGAAGGCATTTTTTAGCTGACACAAGTTGAAGCATGAATCTTAGAACTCTGAATCCCGTCCTTTTTTTGGCCGACAGCTGTATGAAATATAGTAGGGTGCCCTCGAATATCTTCTATTCATAATTAAGGTAAACATCATTTCTGATGGGGCCCTAATGGAGCATTATGTGATCAAAATGGAACTTATGAGCTAATGATGTGGCTTTATAAAGTCAAAATGTGGGAAGTGTGAGATCCTAATGGGGGTATCCTGATGGCAGAGCGGAGAACTGTGATGTCATAATGGGATATTTAATATCACAATAGGGAATTGGAAGGTCACAGTGGCACATCATGATAGCATAAAGGAATGGCACGGTACTATAATGGGCCACTGAGATGAAAACCAGGGCAATGTGAGATCATAATGGGGAATTGTGAAGTAACAGTAAAAAGTATGTCATCATGGGGTGCAGTGGTGTCACAATAGGGTGCTGTGATGTCACAGCGGAGAGTTGTTCTGTCACAATGATGCATCCAGGGTTATCACTGGAGAACTGTGATGTCACAAGGGTTTATTTTGATGCTGTAATGGACGATTATGATATCATGATGGGGAATTCTGCAGTCATATGGACAACTATGATGTCACAGTGGCAAGTTGTGATACCAAAATAGGATGTGTGAATTCAAAATAAGGCATGATGATGTCACAATGGGATATTTTGATGCCATGTTTGGTGCAGTGATATCATAATGTGCAACTATGTTGTCACAGTGGGAAATTGTAGTATCATAAAGGTTGATTGTGCTGCACTAATGAGGGCAATGTGAGGACTTAATAGGGTAATTGTGGTGTCACAGTGGAAGTGATGATGTCACAATAGGCCAAGCTAATGTCACCAAAAGGCACCTTGATGTGACAGTGAAGCATTACCCTGTGAAAAAAAGGAAGTGTGACGCTATAGTGGGGACTGTGTTGTCAGCATGGGCACTTGTGTCACACTGGGAGGTTAAGATGTCCCAAAAAAAACTGTAACATTAATGAGGAATTGTCTGGTCATAATGGGGTATTGACAAGTCACGAAGAGGACATCATGATGTCAAAATGGGGCGTGGTGGTGTCACAATGGGGCATTGCAATGCCATAATGTGGAACTATGATGTCATAACAGGTCACTGTGATGTTGCAATTGGGAACTGTGATGTCATAAAGGTTAATTGTGCTGCTATAATTAGGCAACATGAGCTCATCATTGGGGCATTTTTTTGCTATCCTGGGGAATGGTGATGTTCCAACTGGTCATCATGAGTTCACAAAATGGCACTGCAGGGTGAAAATACAATATTGTGATATCTTAGTGGTGCACTGTGGTGTCACAATGGTCCTGGTGATATCACAGTGGGCAATTGTGATGTCAGAAAGGGAAATTGTAATGTCATACTGGGAATTGTGAGGTCACAATAGAACACATGTCATAATAGTGCATTATGATATCACAAAGGCATAGCATGATGCCAAAATGTGATACCATGTTGTCGTATCCATCATTGTGGTGTCACAATTGGCAATTGTGATATTGCAAGATAATTTAAATGTCATGATGAGAATTGTGAGATCTTAATTGTGAATTTTGATGTCACATTGGCAGTATACGAGGTCACAATATGGTGTCATGATGTCACAGTAGGACATGGTGATTTCACAGCAGGAGTAGTAAAAGAAAGGAAAGGAAGGAAAAGGAAAAAAAATATCAAACTTACTTCTGGTTTTGTGTGTGTAACCTATTATTTAAAGAAATAGATAAAAAATTTACAATTCTTCCAATATATTGAGACTGGAAAAGAGTTCTCAAGTGCCTGAAAAAGCAAATGTTACATTCAAATGAAGGCATTTTTTAGCAGAAACAATTTGAAACATAAATGTTAAAACTCTGAATCCAGTACTTTTTTGGGGCTTGGAGCTGTATGAAGTGTAGAAGTGTGCCTTGGAAGATCTTCTAATCATAATTCAGGTAAACATAGGTTGTGATGCGGCCCTAATGAAGCATTATGTAATCATAATGGAAATTATGAGCTAGTGATATCGCTTTATAAAATCAGAATGGGGGAAAAGTGAGATCCTAATGGGGTATCCTGATGGCACAGGAGAGAATTGTGATGTCATGATGGGATACTTTATATCACAATAGGGAATTTGGAGGTCACAGTGGGGCATAGTGACAGCAGAAAGCAATGGCATGGTACCATAATGAGGACACTGATATGGTAACGAGGGCAATGTGCGATCACGATGGGGAATTGTGAAGTAACAGTGAAAAGTGTCTCATCATGGGGTACAGTGCTGTCACAATAGGGTGCTGTGATGTCACAGTGGAGTGTTGTTCTGTCACAATCATGCATCTACTCTATTCACTGGAGAACCGTGATATCACTAGGGTTTATTGTGAGGTTATAATGGATCTTTATGACATCATGATGGGGAATTCTTGCGTCATATGGAAAACTATGATGTCACAAAGGGGTGCTGTGATTCCACAATAGGATGTGTGAAGTCAAAATGAGGCATAATGAATCCATAATGGAATATTTTGATGCCATATTTGGTACAGTGATGTAATAATGTGCAACTATGTTGTCACTGTGGGGAATTTTGGTATGATAAAGGTTGATTGGGCTGCTCTAATGAGGGCACTGTGAGGTCATAATAGGGTAATTTTGATGTCACACCGGAAATGATGATGTCACAATGGGCCAAGCTAGTGTCAACACAGGGCACCTTGAGGTGAAAGTGAATCATTACCCTGTGAAAAAGGGGAATTTTGATGGATTAAAGGGGAATGTAATGCCACAATGTTCACTTGTGTCACTTTGGGCGTTAGGATGTCACAAAAGAAAACTGTAACATCCATAGAGAATTCTCTGGTCATAATGGGGCATTGACAAGTCACTGTGAATGTATCATCAAGTCAACATAGGGCAGTGTGCTGTCACAACGGGGTACTGTAATGCCATAATGTAGAACTATGATGTCTTAACGTGTCACTGTGAAGTCACAGTTGGGAATTGTGATGTCATAAAGGTTAATTGTGCTGTTATAATTAGGCAACATGTGCTCATAAATTAGGAGTAGTTTTGCTAAAATAGGGAATTGTGATGTTCCAACTGGGCATCATGAGGTAACAATATGGCTTTATTGGGTGACAATACAACATTGTGACATCATACGGGGTCACTGTGATGTTACAATGGTACTGGTGATATCACAGTGGGCAATTGTGATATCACAGTGGGTAATCATGATATGTCAAAGGAAAATTGTAATGTCATACTGGGAGTTGTGAGGTCACAATAGAACACATGTCATAATAGTGCATTATGATATCACAAAGGCATAGCATGATGCCAAAATGTGATACCATGATGTCATATCCATCATTGTGGTGTCACAATTGGCAATTGTGATATTGCAAGATAATTTAAATGTCAGGATGAGAATTGTGAGATCTTAATTGTGAATTGTGATGTCACATTGGCAGTATACGAGGTCACAATAGGGTGTCATGATGTCACAGTAGGACATGGTGATTTCACAGCAGGAGTAGTAAAAGAAAGGAAAGGAAGGAAAAGGAAAACAATATCAAACTTACTTCTGGTTTTGTGTGTGTAACCTAGTATTTAAAGAAATAGATAAAAAAATTACAATTCTTCCAATATATTGAGACTGGAAAAGAGTTCTCAAATGCCTGAAAAAGCAAATGTTACATTCAAATGAAGGCATTTTTTAGCAGAAACAATTTGAAACATAAATGTTAAAACTCTGAATCCCGTACTTTTTTGGGGCTTGGAGCTGTATGAAGTGTAGAAGTGTGCCTTGGAAGATCTTCTAATCATAATTCAGGTAAACATAGGTTGTGATGCGGCCCTAATGGAGCATTATGTGATCAAAATAGAAATTATGAGCTAGTGATGTCGCTTTATAAAATCAGAATGGGGGAAAAGTGAGATCCTAATGGGGTATCCTGATGGCACAGGAGAGAATTGTGATGTCATGATGGGATACTTTATATCACAATAGGGAATTTGGAGGTCACAGTGGGGCATAGTGACAGCATAAAGGAATGCCATGATACCATAATGAGGACACTGAGATGATAACGAGGCCAATGTGAGATCATAATGCGGAATTGTGAAGTAACAGAAAAACGTGCATCCTGGGGTACAGTGGTATCACAATAGGGAGCTGTGATGTCACAGTGGAGTGTTGTTCTGTCACAAGGATGCATCTACGGTTATCACTGGAGAACTGGGTTTTGACAAGGGTTTATGGTCATGCTGCAATGGATGATTATGATACCATGATGGGGAATTCTGAAGTTATATGGAGAGCTATGATGCCACAATGGGCTGCTGTGATTCCACAATAGGATGTGTGAAGTTACAATGATGCATGATGATACCACAATGGAATGTTTTAATGCCTTATTTGGTACAGTGCTGTAATAATTTGCAACTATGTGGTCACAGTGCGGAATTGTGGTATCATAAAGGTTGATTGTGCTGCTCTAATGAGGGCTCTGTGAGGTCATAATAGGGTAATTGTGATGTCACACTGGAAATGATGATGTCACAATGGGCCAATCTAGTGTCACCACAGGGTACCTGGAGGTGAAAGTGAATCATTACCCTGTGAAAAAGCAGAATTGTGATGGAATAATGGGGACTGTGATGTCACAATGGGCACTTGTGTCATTTTGGGCAGTTATGATGTCACAAAAGAAAACTGTAACATCCATAGAGAATTCTCTGGTCATGATGGGGAATTCACAAGTCATGATGAGGGTATCATCAAGTCAACAAAGGGAAGTGTGCTGTCACAACGGGGTACTGTAATGCCATAATGTGGAACTATGATGTCATAACATGTCACTGTGATGTCACACTTTGGAATTGTGATGTCATAAAGGTTAATTGTGCTGTTATAATTAGGCAACATGTGCTCATAATTTAGGAGTAGTTTTGCTAAAATAGGTAATTGTGATGTTCCAACTGGGCATCATGAGGTAACAATATGGCATTATTGGGAGACAATACAACATTGTGATATCATACTTGTTCACTGTGATGTTACAATTGTACTGGTGATATCACAGTGGGGAATTGTGATATCACAGTGGGAAATCATGATATCTCAAAGGAAAATTGTAATGTCATACTGGGAGTTGCGAGGTCACAATAGAACACATGTCATAACACTGCATTATGAAGTCACAGAGGCATAGCATGATGCCAAAATGTGATACCATGATGTCATATCCATCATTGTGGTGTCACAATTGGCAATTGTGATATGGTAAGATAATTTATATGTCATGATGAGAATTGTGAGATCTTAATTGTGAATTGTGATGTCACATTGGCAGTATACGAGGTCACAATAGGGTGCTATGATGTCACAGTAGGACATGGTGATGTGACAGCAGGAGTAGTAAAAGAAAGGAAAGGAAGGAAAAGGAAAAAAATATCAAACTTACATCTGGTTTTCTGTGTGTAACCTAGTATTACAGAAATAGATAAAAAAAAGTACAATTCTTCCAATATATTGAGACTGGAAAAGAGTTCTCAAATGCCTGAAAAAGCAAATGTTACATTCAAGTGAAGGCATTTTTTAGCAGAAACAACTTTAAACATGAATCTTAGAACTCTGAATGCAGTACATTTTGGGTGCTTGGAGCTGTATGAAGTATAGAAGAATGCCTTGGAAAATTTTCTAATCATAATTAAGGTAAACGTAGGTTGTGATGGGGCCCAAATGGAGCATTATGTGATCAAAATGGAAAATATGAGCTAGTGTCGTCGCTTTATAAAATCAGAATGGGGGAAGAGTGAGATCCTAATGGGGGTATCCTGATGGCACAGGAGAGAATTGTGATGTCATGATGGGATACTTTATATCACAATAGGGAATTTGGAGGTCACAGTGGGGCATAGTGACAACATAAAGGAATGTCATGGTACCATAATGAGGACACTGATATGGTAACTAGGGCAATGTGAGAACACCATAGGGAATTGTGAAGTAACAGTGAAAAGTGTCTAATCATGGGGTACAGTGGTGTCACAATACGGTGCTGTAATGTCACAGTGGAGTGTTATTCTGTCACAATCATGCATCTACTCTTTTAACTGGAGAACACGGATAACACTAGGGTTTATTGTGATGTTGTAATGGATCATTATGATATCATGATGGGGAATTCGTAAGTCATATGGAGAACTATGATGTCACAATGGGGTGGTGTGATATCACAAGAGGATGTGTGAAGTCACAATAAGGCATGATGATGTCACAAAGGGATATTTTCAGGACAGATTTGGTACAGTGATGTCATAGTATGCATCTATGTCATCACAGTGGGGAATTGTGTTTTCATAAAGGTTGATTGGGCTGCTCTAATGAGGGGAATGTGAGGTAATAATAGGGTAATTGTGGTGTCACACTGGAAATGATTCTGCTAAAATGGGCCAAGTTAGTGTCACCAAAGTGCAACTTGAGGTGACAGTGAATTATTATACTGTGAATAAAAAGGAATTTTAATGCTATAATGGGGACTTTGATGTCATCATGGGCACTTGTGTCACACTGGGCAGTTAGGAGGTCACAAGAGAAAACTGTATCATCAATGAAGAATTGTCTGTTTGTAATGGGGAATTGAAAATTCCTGATGTGGGTATCATGATGTCAAAATAGGGCAGGGTGGTGTTACAATGGGGTATTGTAAAGCCATAATGTGGAATTATGCTGTCATAACATGTCACTGTGATGTCACAATTGGGAGTTGGGATATCATAAAGGTTAATTGTGCTGCTATAATTATAGAACAGGAGCTCATAATCAGGGAGTTCTTTCGCTATAATATGCAATTGTGATGTTCCCACTGGGCATCATGAGGTAACAATATGGCATTCTTGGGTGACAATACAGAATTGTGATATCATAGTGGGGCACTGCAATGTCACAATGGTCCTGTGATATCAGAGTGGGCAATTGTGATGTCACAGTGGCAATCATGATGTCACAAAGGAAATTTTAATGTCATAATGTGAATTGCGCGGTTCAAACAGAACACATGTCACAATAGGGCATTATGATAACACAAATGCATAGCATGATGTTATAATGTGATACCATGATGTCATATCCATTATTGTGATTTCACAATTTTCAATTGTGATGTTGTAAGATAATTTAAATGTCATGATGAGAATTGTGAGATCTGAATTGTGAATTGTGATGTCACATTTGCAGTATATGAAGTCACAATAGGGTGTTTTCATGCCACAGTAGGACATGGCGATGACACAGCAGGAAAATGAAAAGAAAGGAAGGAAAAGGAAAGAAATATCAAACTGACATCTGGTTTTTTTTTGTGTGTGAGCCTAGTATTAAAAGAAATAGATAAAAAATTACAATTTTTGCACTACCTTGAGACTGGAAAAGATTTCTTGAATGCCTACAAAAGCAAATGTTGCATTCAAGTAAACTCATTTGTTAGCAGAAACAAATTGAAACATAAATCTTAGAACTCAGAATCCAGTACTTTTTGTGGGCCTGTAGCTGCATGAATTGTTATAGGGTGCCTTCGTAGATCTTCTAATCATAATTAATGTAAACATAGGTGGTGATGGGGCACTATTGGAGCATTATGTGATCAAAATGGAAACAATGAGGTAATGATGTGGCGTTATAAAGTCAGAATGGGGGAAGAGTGAGATCCTAATGGGGGGTTCCTGATGGCACTGCAGAGAATTTTGATGTCATAATGGGATATGTGATGTCACAATAGGGACTTTGGAGGTCCCAGTGGGGCATAGTGACAGCATAAATGAATGCCATGATACCATAATGAGGACACTGAGATGATAACGAGGTCAATGTGAGATCATAATGGGGAATTGTGAAGTAACATTGAAAAGCATGCATGCTGGGGTACAGTGCTATCACAATAGGGAGCTGTGATGTCACAGTGGAGTGTTGTTCTGTCACAAGGATGCATCTACTGTTATCACTGGAGAACTGTGTTTTGACAAGGGTTTATGGTCATGCTGTAATGGATGATTATGATATCATGATGGGGAATTCTGACGTCATATGGAGAACTATGATGTCACAATGGGGTGCTGTGATTCCACAATAGGATGTGTGAAGTCACAATGAGCATGATGATTCAACAATGGAATATTTTGATGCCATATTTGGTACAGTGATGTAATAATGTGCAACTATGTTGTCACAGTGGGGAATTGTGGTATCATAAAGGTTGATTGTGCTGCTCTAGTGAGGGCACTGTGAGGTCATAATAGGGTAATTGTGATGTCACACCGGAAATGATGATGTCACATTGGGCCAAGCTAGTGTCACCACAGGGCACCTTGAGTTGAAAGCGAATCATTACCCTGTGAAAAAGGGGAATTGTGATGCAATAATGGGGACTGTGAATTCAAAATGGGCACTTGTGTCACTTTTGGCAGTTATGATGTCATAAAAGAAAACTGTCACATCGATAGAGAATTCTCTGGTCATAATGGGGAATTGACAAGTCATGATGAGGGTATCATCAAGTCAACATAGGGCAGTGTGCTGTCACAAAGGGGTACTGAAATGCCATAATGTGGAACTATGATGTCATAACATGTCACTGTGATGTCACAGTTAGGAATTGTGATGACATAAAGGTTAATTGTGCTGTGATAATTAGGCAACATGTGCTCATTATTTAGGAGTAGTTTTGCTAAAATAGGAAATTGTGATGTTCCAGCAGGGCATTATGAGGTAACAATATGGCATTATTGGGTGACAATACAACATTGTGATATCATACTGGGTCACTGTGATGTTACAATTGTAGTGGTGATATCACAGAGGGCAATTGTGATATCACAGCGGGCAGTCATGATATCTCAAAGGAAAATTGTAATGTCATACTGGGAGTTGCGAGGTGACAATGGAACATGTCATCATACTGAATTATGATGTCACAAAGGCATAGCATGAAGCCAAAATGTGATACCATGCTGTCCATATCCATCATTGTGGTGTCACAATTGGCAATTGTGATATTGTAAGATAATTTAAATGTCATGATGAGAATTGTGAGATCTTAATTGTGAATTGTGATGTCACATTGGCAGTATACGAGGTCAGAATAGGGTGTTATGATGTCACAGTAGGACATGGTGATGTCACAGCAGCAGTAGTAAAAGAAAGGAAAGGAAGGAAAAGGAAAAAAATATCAAACTTACATCTGATTTTGTGTGTGTAACCTAGTATTAAAAGAAATAGATAAAAAAATTACAATTCTTCCAATATACTGAGACTGGAAAAGAGTTCTCAAATGCCTGAAAAAGCAAATGTTACATTCAAGTGAAGTCATTTTTTAGGAGAAACAATTAGAAACATAAATCTGAGAACTCTGAAATCAGTACTTTTTTGGGGCTTGGAGCTGTATGACGTGTAGAAGGGTGCCTTGGAAGATCTTCTAATCATAATTAAGGTAAACATAAGCTGTGATGGGGCCCTAATGGAGCATTATGTGATCAAAATGGAAATTATGAGCTAGTGATGTCGCTTTATTAAGTCAGAATGGGGGAAGAGTGAGATCCTAATGGGGGTTTCCTGGTGGCACTGCAGAGAATTTTGATGTCATAATGGGATATTTGATTTCACAAGAGGGACTTTGGAGGTCACAGTGGGGCATAGTGACTGCATAAAGGAATGCCATGATACCATAATGACGACACTGAGATGATAACGAGGCCAATGTGAGATCATAATGGGGAATTGTGAAGTAACATTGAAAAACATGCATCCTGGGGTACAGTGGTATCACAATAGGGAGCTGTGATGTCACAGTAGAGTGTTGTTCTTTCACAAGGATGCATCTACTGTTATCACTCGAGAACTGTGTTTTGATAAGGGATTATGGTCATGCTGTAATGGATGATCATGGTATCAAGATGTGGAATTCTGAAGTCATATGGAGAACTATGATGTCACAATGGGGTACTGTGATTCCACAATAGGATGTGTGAAGTCACATGAGGCATGATGATTCCACAATGGAATATTTTGATGCCATATTTGGTAAACTGATGTAATAATGTGCAACTATGTTGTCACAGTGGAGAATTGTGGTATCATAAAGGTTGATTGTGCTGCTCTAATGAGGGCACTGTGACGTCATAATAGGGTAATTGTGATGTCACACCAGAAATGATGATGTCACAATGGGCCAAGCTAGTGTCACCACAGGGCACCTTGAGGTGAAAGTGAATCATTACCCAGTGAAAAAGGGGAATTTTGATGGAATAATGGGGACTGTGATGTCACAATGGGCACTTGTGTCACTTTGGGCACATATGATGTCACAAAAGAAAACTGTAACATCAATGAAGAATTGTCTGGTCATAATGGCATATTGACAAGGCATGAAGAGGACATCATGATGTGAAAATAGGGCAGCGTGGTGTCACAATTGGTCATTACAATGCCATAATGTGGAACTGTGATGTCATGACAGGTCACTGTGATGTTGCAATTGGGAATTGTGATGTCATAAAGGTTAATTCTGCTGCTATAATTAGGCAACATGAGCTCATCATTGGGGAGTTGTTTTGCTATCATGGGGAATGGTGATGTTCCAACTGGGTATCATGAGTTCACAAAATGGCACTGTAGGGTGACAATACAAGATTGTGATATCTTAGTCGGGCACTGTGGTGTCACAATGGTCCTGGTGATATCACAGTGGGCAATTGTGATGTCACCAATGGAAATTGTAAAGTCAAAAGGAGAGTTGCAAGGTCACAATAGAACACATATCACAATAGGGCATTATAATGCCACAAAGGCCTAGCATGATGCTATAATGTGATCCCGTGATGTCACATCCATTATTATGGTGTCACAATTGGCAATTGTGATGTTGTAAGATAATTTAAATGTCATGATGAGACTTGTGAGATCTTTATTGTGAATTGTGATGTCACATTGGCAGTATACGGGGCCACAGTAGGTAGTTATGATGTCACAATAGGACATGGTGATGTCACAGCAGGAATAGGAAAAGAAATGAAAGGAAGGAGAAGGAAAGAAATATCAAACTGGCATCTGGTTTTGTGTGTGTGTGAATCAAGTATTAAAAGACATAGATCAGAATATTACAATTTTTCTAATATCTTGAGACTGGAAAAGAATTCTTAAATGCCTGAAAAAGCAAATGTTACATTCAAGTGAATGCATTTGTTAGCAGGCACAAGTTGAAGCATAAATCTTTGAACTCTGAATCCAGTCCTTATTTGACTGGCAGCTGTCTGAAGTGTAGTAGGGTGCCCTCGAAGATCTTCTATTCATAATTAAGGTAAATATCATTTGTGATGGGGCCCTAATGGAGCATTATGTGATCAAAATGGAACTTATGAGCTAATGATGTGGCTTTATAAAGTCAGAATATGGGAAGTTTGAGATCCTAATGGGGGTATCCTGATGGCAGAGCAGAGAATTGTGATGTCATAATGGGATATTTGATATCACAATAGGGAATTTGAAGGTCACAGTGGCACATCATGGTAGCATAAAGGAAAGGCACGGTACCATAATGGGGACACTGAGATGATAACCAGGGCAATGTGAGATCATACTGGGGAATTGTGAAGTAACAGTAAAAAGTATGTCATCATGGGGTGCAGTGGTGTCACAATAGGGTGTTTGATGTCACAGGGGAGAGTTGTTCTGTCACAATGGTGCATCCAGTGTTATCACTGGAGAACTGTGATGTCACAAGGGTTTATTTTGATGCTGTAATGGATGATTATGATATCATGATGGGGACTTCTGCAGTCCTATGGAGGACTATGATATCACAGTGGGATGTTGTGATACCAAAATAGGATGTGTGAATTCAAAATAAGGCATGATGATGTCACAATGGGATATTTTGATGCCATATTTGGTACAGTGATGTCATAATGTGCAACTATGTTCTCACAGTGGGAAATTGTAGTATCATAAAGGTTGATTGTGCTGCACTAATGAGGGCAATGTGAGCACTTAATAGGGTAATTGTGGTGTCACAGTGGAAATGATGATGTCACAATGGGGCAAGCTAATGTCACCACAAGGCACCTTGATGTGACAGTGAAGCATTACCCTGTGAAAAAAAGGAATTGTGACGCTATAATGGGGATGTGATGTCATCATGTGCACTTGTGTCACGCTGGGAGGTTATGATGTCACAAAAGAAAACTGTAATAACAATGAGGAATTATCTGGTCATAATGGATTATTGACAAGTCACGAAGAGGACATCATGATGTCAAAATAGTGCTGGGTGGTGTCACAATGGGGCATTGCAAGGCCATAATATGGAACTATGATATCATAACAGGTCACTGTGATGTTACAATTGGGAATTGTGATGTCATAAAGGTTAATTGTGCTGCTATAATTAGGCAACATGAGCTCATCATTGGGGAGTTGTTTTGCTATCATGGGGAATGGTGATGTTCCAACTGGGCATCATGAGTTCACAAAATGGCACTTTAGGTTGACAATACAACATTTGAATATCTTAGTGGGG
>PVJX010042598.1:0-14069 GCA_004027295.1 Dolichotis patagonum | reverse complement strand
TGGGGGACCCAGTCTGGTTCCAACTCACGAGTCGAGGCCGGAGAAGCCTGATCTTTGCCTCCGGAGACACCGCGCTCCGGGGCCGCCACACACCTGGCAATGGCGGGGGCTGTGGGGATGAGGCGCGAGGCGTCCTCAACGCCGGCTCACGACTCTGAGGCAAAGCCGGGCCCCAGCCAAAATTAGGAAGGGCGGAGTCCTCGGGAGGAGGAGCCCAGGCGGAAAATCCTCAGGACAGTCCGAAGAAAGGAGGAGCCAAAAGAGGAAAGGGAGGAGCGGCCGGGAGAGGCGTTGGGGTAGTGGGAGGGGGAGGGGGAGGCCGAGGGAGCCCGACTAGAGGGCCCCAACACCTGAGCAAAGTGGCGGCAATTTCTTTCAGAATGCTGTGAGGCGCGGTTGCCACAGCTACGGATAAAGCCGGCGGGGGTGAGCGACAAGCAAAGTGCGGTGAGGCGACCCGCAGCCGCTTGACTCTCCTACTCACATGAAGAGTCTCCTCCGCTGACACACGTGTTATGAGCTCGTCAAAACTGGTGGTCCCTACGGTAACAAACACGCGCTGCATCGTGGGGTTTCCTCACGCGGATTTGCAAGGCCCGGATGTGACGTATGGAGGCTGTGGGCTGCTGCGCTGAGGAAAAGGCGGAAGTCCATAGAGGCCGCCTGGGGGAGGGACGATTCAACTCCGTGTTAAGGGTAGGATGAAGCCAGAGGCTGCCGAGGGCCCCTGTGCCAGCCAGCGTGCCAAGCTAGACGTATTCTTCCTAGCGTGCATTTGGGATACTCAGGTTTGCCCTAGACCTCAAAGAGTGAAGAGGAATTGTCATGGGCCACATATAGAATATGTAATTTGGTTGCTGTATATAACAGAAGTTTCTTTTCAGAAACTTTATTATAGCATGGAAATGTACACCAATGAGCTGCTGCTTGGACATGACTGTTAGCACTTGGCATGTAGGAGTCCTAGAGACTTTCACTATAAGCGGGTGAGGAATTGCCAATGTAACTTGGTTTTCTTTTTGTTTTTGTTTTGGTAGTTTTAGCCAGGGATTTAGGTCAGTGGCATAAACGCCTGCCTGGCAAGCATGAGGTTGTGAGTTCGTGTGTTAGATCCCCGGTACCCTCCCCCCAAAAAGAAGTGTGATAAGAATTAGTAGTTTTAAAAACTAGAACACCCTATCCTCAGTATGGGTACAACCTAGAGAAGTTTGAGATTCTTTGTTTCATGATGAATGTTTGCATTGTGGTACCAAAAATGTGCATAGTTGTTGCTCTTGGCTGCCTTTTGTGTTTTAGACCGAGCTTATTATGTATTTAAAGGTGAATTTTTGCCTGGTGCGGTGTTGCATGCCTGTAAACCCAGCCCTCTGGAGGCAGAGGCTAGAGGCTCTACAAATTCGAGGCCTGCCTGGGCTACAAAGTGAGTTCAAGGGGAGCCTGCACTGTAGTGTAAGACCCTGCCTAGAAAAAAAAAGAATGAATGTATGAAAAGAAAAATAATTTTTAAAGCTCACCACACCCTTTTGTTCCATTTTATTACATGTGCTGCAAAGCAAGCACTAAAACTCATCATAAATCTCAGTAAATTCCTTTTGGCTCAGGAGAAGCATTAAATTGTTTTAAATCATTTGTATGTCATGTGAATTTGAGGCGCTTCAAATCTTCTCCCATGGACAGCTTTTGATGTCCTGTTTTACCTTACAAAACAGGTTACTTGGGGCTGGGGATTTAGCTCAGTGGCATAAGCGCCTGCGGGCAGTCATGAGTTCAATCCCCGGTACCAAAAAAAAAAAAAAAAAAACAGGTTACTTGTGGGGTTTTGGGGGGGAATGTGTTTGTTCGTTTTGAGACTAGGTCTGCTCTTGCTATTCCAGGTTGGTGTTGAACTCACTAGTAGCCTAGGCTGGCTTCAAACTAGCTAGGATCTTCCAACCTGAGGCTCTCAAGTGCTGGGATTACAGGTAGATGCCACCACACCTGGATTTTATGGATTATTATTGCTCCTTTCCTAAGAGAACTTCGCAAACAGCCAGTCAGAAACTGGGGATCCCAAAATATTGTAGACAAAATGTGGTTTGCAAATCCATGTGCAGCTAGTAAATCTTTTGGTAATCTAATGTTGGAAGTGGCTTGGATTTTGAGAGTTTGCATGTATACACTTCCATGTTTGTTTAAATTCATTCTTAATTTAAATCATCTGCTTAGGCATGCTTTTTGTTCTGTACTGGAGACTGAACCCTGGGCTTGCTAGGCCAAGTGCAGTACCCCTGAGCTATATCCTCAGCCCATAGATGTGCTTGTGATTCAAAGCATTGATTTATATTTACAGAGTAATAGAAACTTTTTCTCCAGAGCTAAAATGGAGTTATATATTGAAAAAAAATGAATTGATGCATTTTAAAGACCAACCACACTAAATCCAGAATAGAAAAACAATTTTTTAAATTTCCATCTTAAAATCCCTTTGATTAAAATGAACAAATTAAAGACAGTACTATTAGGTTGATAAGCCAAACCCTTGATGACACCCAGACTACAACCAAGTTCTTGGGGCATTTGAGAGCAAATGCCTGTGTCTTACAAATTGAATCATAAATATACTTCTAAAATATACTTCTAAAAACTATTTAAAGCACACCTATGTATCTTAGAAGACCTACAGATAACCATAAAAACCTCAAGACATTGGAGCCAGGCATGTGGTAGTGCATGTGGTAGTGGTATTCTCAGCTACTAGGGTGGCTGAGGAAGTAGAATACCAAGTTGGAGGCCAAGGTAAACAATTTAGCAAAACAGGCCCTGTTTCAAAATTTAAAGGGAAAATAAACAATTGCAGATTCAGACCATCCCTGTGTTTCATTCTCAGTACTGGAAACAAATATCGGAACTTTGGAAAGGAAATTATCCTGCCCTTAAAAAAAAGAAAATGTAACTAGTAGTGTAATACACAATGTATCTCTCAAAACTGCTTGATTAAAATGTACCTATTTTGCTGTTACTTTAGGATTTTAATTTGCTTCCTGTCCTGTGTGGGTAGTGCAAGAAATCAAAGCAGAGTTTCTCTGTGATTGGCAAGTGTTCTCCCACTGAACTATACCCTTAGCTATCAATTCAAGTCTTTCCTAAAATATTTCTCATTTTGAAATATAAGCTTTGAGGAGAGTGAGATAGAGACAGAAAAAGGAAAAGGGACAAAAGGTCTAGGTTTTGTTATTGACTCCAGATAAGTCCTAATAATGAGATCCATGTTTTTCTTAACATCTCTCTGGTCCATTCAAGTTAGGTGTGTATTTTTGAGGCCTCTGTTGTTTCTGTTGAGTCCAACTGTCTTTAAATTTGAAAGCTTTTATATTTGTCTCATGACTAAAATTTTAAAATAAAAACTAAGATCTTTTGGGGGATTTTTATGAATACATATGTATATGTGTGTCATATATTTATGTCTACAAGTCTTTCTACATGGGATCAAATTGAGAGCATTTATAAATAACTTGCATATATGTGTTAATGAGATTTTAGTACAATTTGATGTATATTGTGAGGGTCGAGACGCCCGCCACGTGAAGGAAGACTCCAACAGACGCCTTCTCATGCAATAAGCATGGGGTCTTTATTATCCAAGCACGCGTGGGGCTCACTAAACACGCAGGAACAGAGAGCCCCGAGCTAAGCATGGGCAGGGTTTCTAAGCTATTGAGCAAAGGGAGGAGGAGACCTTGCAAGCGCAGGTACAGAAGCAGATGGCATTGGTTGGTTTGAATGGCAATCCTGTATTCATTGGGGAGAGTATCCATAGGGTGAGGGTCCGAGAAAGGGGTAGTGGACGCTACCTAATAAGGGCAGTAGATGCTCTGGAAAGGCTCAAGTTGTAAATTCCTTAGTCAAGGGGGGGGCGGTTTCCATCTCGTGACCCAGTTTTCCCCACCCAGTTACCCAGTTCTGTCCTTGGGCAACTTTAGATTTCAACAGGCCGTGTACAAACAGTTCAAATAGTACAAATCATACATTGCTAACAGGAAATATTTCCTTTACAATATATTACTGATCTAATTAAACATGTCATTAACATTAAATATAACACAGACAGATTTTTATCTCTAGTAAATGCTTAATTTCATAAAAATTGTGTGACCTAAAAATAAAAAATGCATTAGACCTAAAAAGACTTAACAAACACTTTTAACAATAATTTGTTTCACAATATATTTACTTAAGTAGGTTTCTCAAATGTCTTTGATAAATACACCTTAAGATTTTTGCTAGGCTGAATTATTTGGTGAATATTCATTAATATTTTGACCATTTTCAAATAAGATGAAATATTAAAACATTATGTATTAAGAGGAGACTTTTGAGTTTGTTTACTTTAGACTTCTTACAAAGAACCTAAAGATAGTGGAGTCTGTTAATAAACATTTAAAAATCACATTGTTAAGGTTAACTCAGTTAACTCAGTTAGATAGAAACGAGTCGGAAACAAAAGCCCAGATATCTTGCAGCTGTGAGCAAAACAGACACCTCTGCTGTGGGCCAGGCCTCAAGACAGAAGATGAAAACAATGCACCCTTAAGGATTGATATTCTAAATAGGTCTCTATCACCCTGTGTAATTCAGGAGTCACCATTCCAAACCCCTAAGGGTCACTGCTCTTTAAGCAAGCCAGCTTGCTACATGACTCATTTCCTCATTTGTTCCTGATTTAATCACTTTTAACTGAGCAGTTAATCTTATTGGTAAAAACATAGTTCTTTCCTACCTTATGTCCACCTTGCAAGTTCCCAGGTTTTCCTCACCTTGGACTCATTTCACCTCATGGTTTTACTCTATAAATGTCCCTAAAAAGACAGTCTTTGGCAACCCACTTGGGACCCCTTTTTTGTCTCACAGAGGCTTTCTTTCTCTCAATAAATATATTTTGCTCATAACCTCCGTTGCTCCTAAAATTCATTCTTGAATTTTAGAGAACACGGAACTTGTACTGGACATATACTAGGTTGGGAGTTTCCTTCCCCTATACACATACATATAGAGAGGGACTAGAAAGAGAAAATTATGTTTTAAATGAAAATTAGGTATAGTTATTATTAGATTTTATTCCTTTTCATTTTTTTGAGATTTTATTATATACCCAAAGTTCGGACTCATTCCTGAATGTTTAAGTTTCCTTTTTCATCTGCCTGTAACTCTCTAAAATATATGGTATGATCAAAATTATGGTTAATGTTTAAGTTAAAAAAATTTATTACAGTAAAAGACAGTGCTGTTTATCCCCTTCAAAAAAAAACTCTCCCTCACTCTGAACACCTTATACCACTTTCTGAAACAGTTCTAGAAGTCTTCTTCAGTGAGTACCTTTAATTGCACTGTCATGGCTGCCTCATTGTCCTGAGTTGATTGAAAATGTTTATTTTTCATCATCATTTTGACTTTGGGGAAGAGCCAAAAGTCACACAGTGACAGATCCAGTAAACAAGGCCTCTGAGGATACACCGTAATATTCTTCCAATCTTGCTTTCCTTTGGGTGGGACTCAGCAGCAGCATTCACTGTACATTTGATCAAATCTTGGAAGGACAGTCATGACAGAGAACTTCCAAAACTGTAAAATGGCAAGAACAATGGCATAAGTATGGTCGAAGCATGGTACAGTATTTTGTAGGGAATTGAGGGCAATATGTCTTTCATTATAATAATTTTTTTTAAATTGGAACATTCACTGTATTTTTTGATTATACCTTGTAATACATCCAATGTTCTCCTACCTTTCTGACTTAAAATCACTAAAAGTTAAAACTGGACCTTCTATAAAGTCCTACAAGGTACAGCTAGAAAGGTTTATATAATTTTTTTAAAAAACATACCAGCAACTTATAAATGATATTTTTACCTATTACTGTATGGACTGCTTAGAGAGGTCACTGGAAGATCTGATGCAAACTATAGTCTAGGAAAATCTATCATATTGGCACAGTCTCTTTCTACTCAAGGTACAGTGAGCCCATATCTAGGAATATTCCTATGTGACAGCCTTTCAGACTGATACTTGTTTTTCAGACTGCTCCAAACACTAATCTTTATTTTGCTTCTAGAAGAAAATTTCTTACTGTTTGTTTATTTATACTATATAGAAGCTTAACTTCAATAGGAACCCATTTGTAGGGCTAAGGGTATAGCTCAGTGGCAGAGTATTTATTTGCCTAGTACACATGTGGCCCTGAGTTTGAAATCCAACACTGGAAAAAAAATTAAGTACTATAGTAGGCCCCAAGAAGATTACAAATATAAATAATATATAGTTCCTATTCTATACCAACAACAAATTACTTTTTTTAAATCAGCTAATGGTTTGTAGACTATTAGAATTAAGCCATGGAGTCCATTCCTTTTATGGACAGGAAGCAAAGGCTCAAATGTACTGTGATTTTGTATGAGTTGTACTGGTAATATATTAGCGTAGCTAAGAACAGAACCCAGCCCTCCAATGCCTATCGAGTAGTTCTCTATACTATGCTAAGCCATCCTTTCATGATGAGTCTACAGTAATGACATCTGCATTATAATATAAAGCAGTAACAACAATATAATTTTTAAACAGTGGTAACCAGAAATGCTGCTTCTTAGTCTTTTAAACATAATACACTACAGAATCCTTGAGATGTCCTTAGATTTCTTTTTAAGTTTTCTATCATTAATCAAAACATTTTGTATGTTTTTTCAGAATTATACATTTTACTAAACTAAAGCTAAGAAGTTGCCAAAATCTAATCCTCCTTTCCCTCCATACTACCCTCCAAATGATGACAGTTTTACATTGAGTGAATCAATTTAGTGAAAATAATTATCTTCTAACTGCACTGGTCAAATCCTGAGTCAAAATAGTACTAGTCAGATTTTGGAGAGTCATAAAATTGATTCATTTATTGATATTTTTCCATGATGTTTAAGGTGTTTATAATAAGTTTCCTACTTTCTTCAATATGCTAGCAGTAGTTTCACTTACTGTCTGGAGATTTAGCTCAGTGGCCTAAGTCTCTGCCTGGCAAACATGAGGTCATGAGTTCGATCTCCAGTACAAAATAAAAAAAAATAGTTTGATTTACTGAAGAATGTACACGAGAGCTTACAACATCAAGATTTGAAAATAACTGTAAATATATGACCAAAAACAAAATATGAAAGAGCAGAAACAAGCAGGTGGCATGAACCACATCAAAATCTTAGATTTTTGAAAAGCCTAACTGTACAGTTGAAGAAATGAGGTTGAATGGATTGCAATGAATACTAGTTGGTTTTACTACTACAATACTTGGATAATCAGAGGAAAGGAAAGAAACTAATTTTCATTTAACACTCCTAATGTTCCAACCGTTGCAGCAGATACCTTATAGGTAATCCCTATTTTAGACTTAAGATTTTAAAAAATCCATCTGGGGACCAGAGATATAGCTCAGTGGCACAAGTATCTGCCTAGCAAGTACAAGATCCCGAGTTCCATTCCCAGTACCAAAAAGTAAATAAATAAAAAGTCCATCTATGCATGGAACTGCTGCTTATAGAAAATTATACTACAAATAATATTAATTAAATATTAATTAAATTAAATAAATATTAAAATAGTAATATTAAATATTATATTATAAATTATATAATTATATATTATTATATAATTAATATATAACATAAATTATATAATTACATAAATTAATATTAAAATATTAATATTTAATATTTTAAATATTTAAATAAATTAAATATTAATTAAAGCTATATTATTACTGAAATAATTAAAATGAACCTTCATGATTTTTATCTCACATTCCCAGGCCATAATGACCAATATAAAAAGCCTTGAAATGCTGTCTTTAAGTAAAATCCAGTTTAGTATAGAACTAATCACTTTAAGCTTTTAAATATATTTGAGAAAGTACAAAACCGGGCTAGGGATTTAGCTCAGTGGCATAAGCACCTGCTTTGCAAGTGTGAGGTTGTGAGTTCGATCCCTGGTACCGCCAAAAAAAAAAAAAGTACAAAACCAAGTTATATATCCCACTGTCAAGTACTTTGTAAGGAAGACTTTCATGTGAGTCTGATATTATATCTGTATCTGATCCATGTGAACCTGATTGTAAATATAGACAGATAGATAGCCATAGATATCTGATTAGTGGTGTTAGTAATTAGCCCTGTTTGGTAAAATTATTAAAAACAACAAAGTGTAAGTGACTAAAAAAAATTTTTGTGTAGTACTAGGGAGTTGAACCTGAGACTTTTACACTGAGTCACATTTCCCAGCCAGTATTCAAATTGGGAAATAGGATTGTGCTAAATTGCCCAGGCAGATCTTGAACTAGTGATCCTTCTGCCTCAGCCTCCAAAGTGCTGGATTTATAAGCATGTGCCACCATGAGAGTCTAAAATGGTATGTGCTTCATTTGAGGATATGGTCTTGAGTGTAGCCTCCTTTAATAAATTAGTACTAAAATTCCAGAGATTGATGAGAATCTGTTATATAAATAAAAGGCTAGTGCTTAGATGAGGCAAGAGGTGTTAATAATTTTTTCAAGAGCTCAAGTTTTCAAAAGTCTAAATTGTATTATTTTGGATTTTTTCAATTTTTGTTGATTTTTGGTAGCATACAGCAAAAATTAGTTTATGACATTCCATTTTTATAAATGTCAGAGACATGGCTATATCAATTAATATAAGCAAGTATTCATTAAATACTATATGCATGCCCCTCTGCTATGCACTAGAGAGCCTACAGTCCAGAGGGAACATATAAACATATGCAAATATGATTTGTAGATTGTGATAAAATGCTGTAAAGAGTATACCCATGCAACAGAGAATAATGGGTGTGTCGGGAAGCCCACTTTAGATTTAATAGGGAAGCTTCTCTGCAGAAGTGACATTTAAGATGAGGCTTAAAAAATAAGGTGCCAACCAGGAGAAGACAGATGAAGAATAACCTTCCAAGCAAAGTGAATAGATTACGAACAGGTCATCAGGGAAAGAGCTTTAGTTGTTTGAACAAAGAAATGAAAGAGAACAGTGTATATAGAACATAATAAGCAAAGAATCTGGTTGTACACAATGAGATTGGAGAGTTCAACAAAGCCTATAGGTCATGGTAGGGATTTTTCTTTGTATTACTCAAGAATTAAGTAAATGGCAAATGTGTCAATGCATTTAAGAGGATTTTTGCCCCTCTTGAAAATTGTAATTGCTAGGTTAGAACATACATCTTAGAATAAGTAAGTCCAAATATGTTTGTGGAAATAATTCATTTTAAAGCCCAAACTTTACTATTACTGAATTAATAGCATGTGCATAAATTTATAATAACTTACAATAAAATTTATAATAACTTACAATAAAAAGAGCAATTTGTTTTCTCATCTCCATTCCTCCCTCCATTCTGTACTGAAGGAAAATTGTAAATGTCAAGTATTCTGTTTTGGAGGTTATTAATGTGTCATACTTTGTTTAAAAAGAATTGTACAATTTTAGAATGTTTTTTGAGTAAACTTAATGTGCTGAAAATAAAAATTAAAAAATAATTCCTTTGTTGTCATTTTTAAGTTAAGCTTATAGAAACAAAGGTATGTGTTTAATCAGCCTAGTTTAACTAGAAGTCTCATTATAGATCTATATGGAAAAGTTATATAGTGAAAAAAATAACATTAAGGGTGGAGACTGGAAGTGACAGCACACCTGTAACCCTAGCTTTTGAGATGCTAAGCCAAGAGGAGTTTGAAGCCAGCCTGCACTACAGAGCAAGACACTCAAAAAACATACGAAGTAGGGGAATTAAGAATCTCACTTAGTAGCAGTACGTTAGAACTTCAGATAAATGTGAAAGAATTCTATAACAGGTAACAAGTAAGCCACATACAACTATTCACTGAATTATGAAAAATCAAAAGGTCTGTAGCAGCCTGACAATTTGATGCATACCTGTTATCTCAGCACTTTAGAGGACAGGCCAGGATTGCAAATTCTAGTCTTCCTGGGCAGTTGAGCAATTTATCAAGACTCTATCTCAAGACAAGACAAATATCTTAAAAGATTTAAGCTCAGTACAAAGGCCCAAAGTTCAATTCCTTGTATCTCAATCAAACAAATTGTTTTCCTGCAGAAAACTGGATCATATCAATTTTTCAAAATTAAAAATTATGGAAAATTAAAGTCAAATACTGATAGTAAATGTGGACTTGTTCAATGTTTTTTGAATGTGGATTGCATTTATATCAACAGTTGCTTTTAGACATTAATTCCCCTCAATAGGAACCCTAAGAAACATAATTTCGTGACTTGTTGGACCTGATTAGAGAGATGGACCAAGGAGTTTGAGATAGATTTATGAAATCAGTGAATTCAAAACACTTTCAAAACAATTATTCAGATAGACTTCACATATTAAATTCTGCATGATCTTCTGTCTCAACCCTGACTACACAAAAGAGGCTATATGTAGATTTGGGGAAAGAGAGAAAGCAATGAAGTGGGTTGTACACAATTATAATGATTAACACTAATCTTCAGTGAGTGTTCACTATATACCAATAACTATGCTAAACACTTTTCTTGAAATTTTTAATACCAAATGATTAGTGATTATTTGACAATTGGTGTTAAATTTTTTATTAGTACATATTTGCCATATATAATGATTACATTCATTGTGGGGAGTTGGTACATGTACATGACACATAATATTTTAATCATAGTAGATTTGTAGTGTAATTTAAATTCAGGGATCATAATACCTCCTGACTTGCCTTTGTTGCCCACAATTGCTTTTGCTATTCTAGGTCTCTTCTGTTTCTCAATGAATTTTCGGCTGTTTTCTCTAGTTCTGAGGTATATTCATGGTATTTTGATCATGATTGTATTAAATCTGTATAACAGTTTTGAACCGATGACTATTTTTAATGTGTTGATTCTTCCTGTCCATTAGCAAGGGATATCTTTCCATTTTCTGATAGCCTCTTCAATCTCATTTTGTAGAATACTATAATTTTCAGTGTATAGATATTTTGCTTCCTTTCTAAGATTGATTCCTAGGTCTTTCATTTTTGGGGTGTTATTATGAAGGGTGTGGTTTCCCTAATTTCTCTCTCACTGAATTTGTTGTTTGTGTACAGGAATGTTACTGATTTTTGAGTATTGATTTTGTATCCAGATATGCTACTGATTTTGATTATTAAATCTAGAAGTCTTTTGGTGAAGTTTTTTGGGTCCTCTATGTAAAGTATCAGGTCATCCACAAATAATGATAATTTAACTTCTTCCTTTTTTATCTTTATTCTTTGTATTTTTTTCTTTTGTCTAACTGCTCTGGCTAATGTTTCCAGATCTGTATTAAGTAAAAGTGGTGATAGTGGACATCCTTGTCTTGTTCCTCAAAGTGAAAGCTTTCAGTGTTTGACCATGTAGTATGATGTTAGCTGTTGGTTTATCATAGATGGTTTTTATTAGATTGAGATAAAAACCATGTATTCCAATTTTCTATAGGGTTTGTATTGTGAGTGTCAGATTTTGTCAAATGCTTTCTGCATCTATTGAGATGATCATGTGGTTTTTGTCTTTGGCTCTGTTAATATGATGTATTACATTTTTGATTTGTGTATATTGAACCAAACCTGCATCCCTGAGATGAATCCTATTTAGTCATGGTGTATAATTTTCTTGATGATTTGCTGCATTCTGTTTTTCAGTATCTTACTGAGGATTTTTGCATCTATGTTAATTAGGGAGTTTGGCCTGTAGTTTTATGGTACTGGCCAAAAAACATACCCAAGGGTCAGTAAAACAGATTGGAAGATACAGAAAAACCCCAAGAGCACTCAGCCACCATATATCTGACAAAGCGGCAGAACATGTTTACTGGAAGAAAGATAGACTCTTTAATAAGTGGTGCTGGAAAAACTGGTATTCCACATGCTGAAGACTAAAACTAGACTTATGTCTATCACCATGAGCTAAAGTCAAAGTGGGTCAAAGATCTAAATATTAAAATAGAAATACGAAATTAATTCGAAGAAAAAAAAGAAATTAATTCGAAGAGGAGATAGGTAGAAATCTAAAAGACATAGGTATAGGCAGAGAGTTCATGAACAAAATCAAGATCACATGGGAAAAAATTCAAAGAATCAACAATTGGTATCTTATCATATTAAAAAGTTTTTGCTCATCAAAAGAAATCACAGAGTGAAAAGATAACCCACAGAGTGGGAAAAAATTGTAGCCAATCTCTGTCAGACAAAGGACTTACATCTAGAACATATAAATAATTGAAAAAATAAATCAGTACCCCCCCAATTCAAAGACCCAATCCAAAAATCGGCATCTGAGATGCATACATAATTCTCACATGCAGAAATACAAATGACAAATAAATATGTGAAAAAATGTTCAATATCATTGGTCATTCAAGAAATGCAAATTAAAATAATGCTGAGATTCATGTGACTCCAGAAAAAATGGCCATCAAGAAATCAACCAATAACAAATGCTGCAGGGCTTTGGGGAAAAAAGGTACCTTTCTCCACTGTTGGTGGGAGTGTGGACTGGTGCAATCACTGTGGAAATCAGTATGGAAATCCCTCAAAAAGCTAGTATTAGAGGTCCCATTCAACCCAGCTATTCCTCTGCTGTATATCTTCCCAGAAAAATTAAAAAATATACCACAGTGATACATGTGCACCGATGTTTATGGTAGCACGATTTGTAATAACTAAATCTTGGAAGCAACCCAAATGCCCATCAGCCAAGTAATGGATAAAAAAGATGTGGTATTTGTATACAAAAGAGTACTACTCAGCCATAAAGAAGTATAAACTTGAGTCTTCTTTAGGTAAATGGATGCAAGTTGAGACCATAATCATAAGTGAAATAAATCAGATTCACATATGTAAACATCACATTGTCTTCCTGGTGTGAGAAACTGAAAGGGTACATAAAGTCCAAATTATACAATACATTTTGTGAAATGGAAAGAAATTTTTCAAAGGGAAAAGAGAACTAGGATGGGGGAGAGGGAAAAGGACAAAAGGGAAAAAGGAAAAAAACTTTAGTGTCTCTTAGTTCATTGTAAGGGAAGATTTATGATAATATTGATTGGAGAGAATTTTAATACCCATATCTTGTACTCTGAATTACTATTTAAAAGATAATAATATGCAATTATTAACTATTGTGTTGTTTTATTTTTTTAAATTTTTTTTGGTACCGGAGATCAAACTCAACGACTGTGCACTTGTAAGGCAGGCGTTTATGCCGCTGAGCTAAATCCCTGGCCCTGTAGTGTTGTTTTATTATGAAATTTTGTTTTACTGTTTTCCCATAAAAATTTCTTCTCTTTGGGTCACAAATATTTCATCAAAAAAAATGAGAAGAAAACATTAACATTCTGACTTTAGACCAAAAGGGCCCTCTCTCTCTCCCCATGCTACTATATAGACCCTATTAAATTTAAGACTCACTTTTGTAGTACCATAAATAAAAAACTTGAATGTCCTATGCTTTCTAAAAATGTGTTTATAAGTAAATTATTATTGTACAACATGTAAGAAAATTTAGCAATATAATAATCATATGTGTAAAAATTGTTGAAGAAATAACACATAATAAGAATTTAAGTATAAATGAACAGCCAAAACAAGATAGATAATGGAAACAGAGACAGATCTTTTGCATAATTCTTTTTTTTTCATCCTCTTCTCCTGGCCCTTCTCTTTTGCAAAAGATCTGTCTCTGTTTCCCTTTATCTGTCTTTTATTTTGCTGTTTATTTATACTTTGCATTTCTCATGTTAGAGAAACCTTGTAATATTTTAGCCTGAGTATCTGATTCATTGTATTTATCATGGTCTCAAATACATCCATGTCCCTACAAATGACTCAGATTTATCCTTCTTTATGGCAGAATAATGCTCCACTTCATAGAAATGCCATATTTTCTTTATCCAGGAAAAATTAAAGAATAAAGATATGGGTCAGGGATTTAGCTCAGTGGCTTAAGCGCTTGCGTGCCAAGTGCGAGGTTGTGAGTTCAATCCCTGGTACA
>PVJX010042597.1:0-14066 GCA_004027295.1 Dolichotis patagonum | reverse complement strand
ACATTCAATGGTTCTCAAGGTCATGAGAATTAAGATAGGTGGGTAATGACCAAGACTTTACTCTGCTTTATCATTCATTTCCATTTTGAAGTTCTTCTTGCTTCACCAATCAATTCCCAGTATAAGAGTCTGGGTTCTGAGAGAGAGCCAAGCATGCAGTTGGTAAAACAACCCCTCTTTACCAGTTCAAGAGAACATGAGATTGAAAAGTTGGCAGGAGGTAGCTGCCGAGCTCTACCAAGGGACATTGGATTTTCAGTTGGAAAGACAGGCACCAGATTCACCCATCTGACTTGACATAATCAACCCTAAGAGGAGGTGTCAGGGCTGGATGCCCAGTGAAGGGGGCATCCAACCTGGTAGACAAAGTAAGGACAGAACCTCCTGTCAGATGGAGGACTGAACTCCTCTCTACAAAACCACACCCAGCACAGATGAGTGACCTCAGGCAACTGATCAACTTTCTGAACCTCAGAGTCTTCATCAAATGTCTAGGCAAATGAAGTGCAGTTCCTAAGTATCCTTGGATCCAACATCCATGGCTCTCTTTCCCAGCCAAGCTAGCAAATCCCACTGAGCAGGAGTTAGGAGAGCAGGAAGGACTACAGAGGGCTACAGATCATTGCTTATGATGGATAAACTATAGTTTAGTGCTCTGTTTACTAGAACATAAGAAGCCCTGATAAAACTCTATATTTGAATACCTGCAGTGAGCACCAGCTAATAGGGAGGGGACTCAGCTTCACAATAGAAAGAGATAGGTAGGGAGGTTGGGGTTGGAGTTTGGAGAGGGATAATAAGAAGTTTCTGGGGGTGAGAGGAGAACAGCATGTGCAAAGAGCCTGTGGAGGAAAGGAGCAAGGTGCAACCTGGGATCTAAGAGAAAGTCAAGATGCCTGGGGTACAGATGGTATGGGGAAGAAGAGCACCAAGTAGTATGGAGGGGAAGGGTACTGACCAGGCAGACAAGGCAGAAAATACAGGTAGTCCCAAAAGAATTCTAGGAAGCTATTGAAAGCATTTCAGCAAAGGCGTGGTAAAATTACATTTGCATTTTTAATAAATCATTATGGCTTTCTTGTAGAGAAAGAGTTGTCTTCACATTTTTCTAAGGCATATCCACTGTTCTCTACCTCACAAATCACTATCCTCACCACCATCTTGCCAGACCTGTAGCTTCTGCCTCTGTTTTAGGGTCTTTCTGAATCCACTGGTGCCTGGTGCAGTGGATTCCTGTCCCCGATCACAGTCCCCGATTCCTGACACACACCCAGCTTAGCTTCCTTCAAAGACACAAATGTGGTAGTTTATAATATAGGACAGATTTTTTTTCTCCCAACCTGAAGGTCTCTGGTCCAAACATACTGTTAGGCTCTCTGTTTCTCCAAGACACTGTCCCACCTCAGAGCCACTAACTGCTCCCCAGATCTGGGGTGAACCCCACCTGAACACACACTTTTTCTTGCTAGCACCCACAGATTTCCTGGTAACCTCCCATGCCTGGCCCCACTGACCACTCATGCAAAATTTCCATCCTTCTAGGACTCTCTCCTGTAGGTCCCTGCTCCTTCCCTCCATAGCTATCATCACAGTGTGTTATCATCTATTACTTTATTGAGTAGCTATGCCCTCCAGCAGACAGTAAGCTCACAAGGGCTATTGCACCATAGGCACCTACCCAGGGAAGGATTCCATGTCCAGAGATGAATTTTATTCGGAAACCACCTGGGCATGTGCTATTCAGAGTGCTTCACACAGATGAACTCATTGGATGCTCATAAGGATCTGTAAGGAGGCCTCTATAATTAGTCGCATGGTTTAGAAAAGAAACTGAGACACAATGAAGCAAAATAAGCTGCCCCTGGTTGCCCAGCTAGAAAATGGAAGAGATAGGTCTGGACCTGCTGATCTCCAATGATCTCTTCTTCATGTCCTTCAACGTCAAATGACCCAGAGGGTTGAGCCAGAAACTAGGAAGTTGCTCTCAACTCCTCTTCATCCTTTTCCTTTTCCTGCCCTTTCCGTGCCTCTAATGATGACCACATATTCAGTCATGACTCCAGCTGGACCCTTAGGTCATCCCTAAGCCTACCCTTTCCTCCAAGCCACCAGGCAGCAGCTGCTGTCCACCCTCCCATGAGCTACCCTCGAGTCCACACCTCTCGTGCCATCTCCCACCTCTGATGTTTTCTTGGTCCAGCCCACTTCATGAAGAACTCATACAGCGGCTCTCTCATGGTCTCCTTACTCCCTCACTTGATTCCCTCCCATCCATCTCCCACACACAAACTAGAAAGATCTACTAGACACAGTTACATCACTTTACGCTGTGCTGAGCAATCCTTTATGACTTCCATTCATACCTGAAAGAAGAGTACACAGGGCATACTTTGGAACTTAACACTCAGGATCGCTAGCTACTCTGTCGAGTGCCATGAGCTGGGTGATCCCTGCTGAAATCTCTCATGCTCTGTGATAGCATCTCCTGCCAACCATTCCCTGTCAGTTCAGTCTAGTCCTGAAGCAATACGCACAGGGAGCTTTCCGTGTACACTTCCGGCACACCACACACCTTTAGCCACTGTACATGCTTTTCTCTCTTCCTGTCGGTGGTCTCTCCTCCCCAGACTTCCTGTGGCTCTTACTTGGCCTCATCCTCTTCCCAAATGCACTCCCACGCCATCCTATCTCAAGCAAGGACCCCAGCATTGTACTCCCCACTGATTTGTGTCTACTCCAACCACTGAACTGCAAATTGAAGTGCTGTAGTTCTTGGGCCTTGCTCATGTTAGGCAAGTGCCCTACTACTGAACCACATCCCCAACCCTTACAAACAAATGGAAGTTTTATGCCATCTTTTAAGTGTGAAATTTGTGTGTGAGGATAGATACCCACCGCTCTTGTGAGAACCAAGACACATCGACACTCTCATGTTCCATTGTACTTTCAGAGACTAGCACCCTGTCGGGGACACAGTAAGCACTCAGTGAATCTTTGCTTGAAGGAAAAATAAAAGAATGCCTGCTATTAAAGGCTCTACAACTTTCCCTCCCAATGTCTTCTTAGAGGAGTCTGAAAATAACACAGAGCAAACCAAACCAATGGGGGTAAGTGGGGGGCCCACGGGGGAAAAAACCCATAGATTCCAACAGTAAATTCTTGACCTTTTTGTTTCCCTTTCCAAGATTGTCTGTAAAAAGAAGAAAAAAGGTTTTTTTTAATCCCCACCAATTACCTCTGAGATGAGACTTCATATGCCAAGTTTTTGCCTAGAGCACATTTTTACAGCTGAGTAATAAACCCCAGAAAAACATGCCTTATGATGGAAACACTGAACGTCGTCTGTTCCAACAGGGCCACTGTGGCTGCCGAGATGGAGGAACATTTTTGTCAAAGGAGAAAGGAAACAAGGAAGAAGAATTGGATTAGGTAAATATTTACTAAAGAACCAATGTCGTGGATAATGAGAATCTGGGCTTTCCCTCCAACCCAACCCTTTATCTGTGTTCTACCCAGATCACTTTTATGACATTTGAGATTTCTTAACAATAAAAATGCATGATTAACTAAAAGAATAAGAGAAAGAGGTGGAGAGGCACAGAGATACTTTTATAAGTAGACCCCTTTTCAAGTTGTGAGAGTCTCCTACAATGCCATGTTATGATCAGGGATATAAATACCACGATCTTGGTGCCCATATTGCCTGGGAGACTCTAGCAGGGGGCATTTTCCAAGAAAAAGAATTATTTTTGGCTCCAGTTGTAGAGTTTGAAAAAGAACCCAAACTCATGAGGCTGAAGTTTGGAAGCTAACTCTTCACAATACTAGCTGATTAAGCTCGAGCAAATATCTTGTTTTCTGTGCATCTTAGTTTCCCTACCTGAGAGTTGAGGGCCATGAGATGGTGGCCTCTTCCACTCTACTTTTCCTTCTCCATATGTGCTGCAATAGACCAATCAGGTAAGCCTTTTTGAAACGAGCATCCACATTTTAAGTCAACCCAATCCAAGTAGGATGGATATGAAATTGACTTTGGAATAGAGATCAAAATCAAAACTACTACAACTCTCCCTGGAGTAAATGGAAGGACACATCCTACAGGAATAAGTTGCAATTTGACTTTGACTTAGAGTTAATTAAAAAAAAGTTATTGTGAAAGTGAGAGAACATTTGAGAACAAACTCGCAGATTTATCCCACGACCCTGACACCCCCAATTACTTTCCTGTCTGCATAGTTTCTTTCTGCCCATGTGTGGCCTGTATTCCCCTCTTGTAATGAGAAACACATTCTGGGAGGAATAGAGGGGTGAGCCCAGAAATTGCTCTGGGCTGCTTCTCTCTCTTCCTTTTATTTATTTCTTCTTCTCCGATGTTTATAAACACATCAGGGGAACTCCCTTCTCCTTGACACTGACTGGCTTTTGGTTTTCAGTTTTGTTCTTTGTGGTTGTTGCTACAATAATTATTACCATTTAAAATATTATGTACGATTGTTTATTTTAATATTGCACTGACGGCATTTGCGCTCCCTGTCACTGTGGGAATTAAGCCCTTTGCCCCACAACCCCTGCTGAAGCCAGAGCTGACTTATTGCTGGTGTCAACCAGTGGCCAAGTTGGCTCCATCATGCACAGTGCACAAGCGCAAGGAGCCGGGCAGCTGCACACAGTGGCACCGGCTCACATTGTGCGGCATTGCCTAGGTAACCAAGAGCCAGCCTCAGCAATGGAGGCGGGTGGGTGCAGAAAACAGTTCCCATCCCCCTCCTCCACCTCTTTAAATCGTCAGCTGGCCTCTGTTAGTCATTTCAGTCCATGGTTTTCCAGAACTGTCACTTCTATTTATTAAGTGTCTACTAGGGGCCAGGAACAGACAAGTGCTTGCTCTAGTTCATCATGGGATACTCCCAACAACTCTTTGAGGTTGGTATTGCTGCTTCTCATTCTAAAGAGGAAGCAACTAAGAATCAGCAAGGTTAAGTGACTTACCCAAGGTCACATAGCTCCACATTTCTGTCTGACTTTGGCTTCTGTTCAATCTCCTAGCAGCACCGTCCAGGACAGAGCTGATGAACTGACAGACACATTCTGCTTCCTCTAAGAACAGACCTGGGTGTTTGGCCTTATGATACATTGTCAAAGCCAGAACAAGTAATCAATTTCTCATATTTTAATGTCCAAGATTGTTAAATACATCTGTTGGAGTCCATAAGTTTGGAGATTCATGTGACTACTCAAGAATCAGTTAAGAGGTCACACCAAGGGTAGAATTCTCAGTCCACATTCTGCTGCTTAGAGAACAGAGCTAATTACAAAGTCAGGTGGACTCACTGTCCAGGAAGACTTAGCACACTTTTGGACCACTTAAAAGCTGAACAGATACTCAGGCTAGTCAGGATATCCTGTGCTGATGACAATCTCTGATTCTGCCACAGAGCAAGGAGACCCTCTCACCAAGTTGGTCGAGAATTTACCAGGAGCCTCAAAGGCACTATAGGGGTATATAAGAAAAGAAGTCTGTTGTTCCCTTCCAGGTGTTGAGGAGAAAGACAAAGCAAAAGGCAGAAACAGAGGCAGAGCAATACAACAAAAGGCAGAAGAAAAGCCTCACGCTCAGGCCGCCATGAACATCAACAGGAACCTATGCTCTGAGTCCAGCCCCTGCCCAGCCAGCCCCTTCTCAGGAGCCCAGGCCTTGTGATTTTGCTATTCATGCATCTGATACACCTGTTTTCAAATGCAACTGTCTAAACTGAAAGGCAAATCCTTTAGGATTAGATGAAACAATGCTGCTAATTATCCAGCTGCTCTGTAAACTCACCAGTGACTTAGTTGGCAAGGCTGTGTGGGTGTCCAAGGCTCGCCCTGCATGTAAGTACAACTGTCTCCATCCCTGGCCCACTCAGCTGGGACCTAAGCACATGAAGTAGGGCCGTTCTCCTAACCTAAGTGGGCTGCTGCTCTGAAATCCAATTCTCAGCACAGGACGTAGGGAGTTGGCAACTGAGGGACATGATAGCAGATACACAAGGACAGCAGGAGGCTAGGCTGCTCTCTGTGTCCACTCTGAGCACTCAGAACCACAACGCCAGCAGGGTGTCCTGCAGCCTGAGAACACAGGGCAACTCCATTTGTTCCAGCAATGATCCCCAGTGAGGGCAGAACTGAGAGCAAGCTGGACACGGCTAATGGGAAAGTGAGCGGGAATGGGGCTTTTAAAAATAACCCAGCAAGGCTTTATTCAGGTTAAAAATACACACACTTAGCTCCAGCAATCTCAATTTGAGAACGTAAACCTTTAACAATAAGAGTTCCAGGATGAAGGTGTGCAAAAGGTTCCCCCTGCCAGAATTATTGCCAATGGTAAAAATTTGGACAAAGTATAACTTCTATCAACAAGGAAATGGTTAAATGACTCATAATATATCCGTAGGGTGGACTGGAGAAGGAACAGATTAGATTTATATCTAATGGCACGATGAGATGCTTGGGATATGAATTAAACAAGAAAAGCAAGTCAAGGAATAGCACGTCGCTCATGCTGGCACACATCTGTGCACAGACACACTCACACATAAAGGCAACATCAGTTTCTACCTTCATGTATTTGTGTCTGACTTTTTGTGTTTGTATATAGATAGGAGTGTTCCGGGATGCACATGAGATTGTTAATATTAGCTATGCTGGGTAGCAGTTTGTCCAGAGAATGGAGGGAGACTGTTCACTTCTACGTAATCTTTGATTTCTTTCCAGGACTGAGGTGAATATCCAGTGCTTTTGAAATTCTAAAAAAAAGGATTTAATGGAAGGTGATGGAAAGAAAAGGGGAAGAGAGGGGAAAAGAGGGAAGGGAAGGTTTTTGCTTTCCTGCAGCAGGTCCCACTGTGGCTTCCCCCAGCCTGTCTCCAGCCCCACCTGCACCTTCTTCACTCTCGTCACTTGAATACATAGAGCAAACCATTTCAACTCTCTCACTTTTTTACATACTGTTCACCCAGAAACTCCTCTTTCTCATCCTGGCAAACTCCTTCAAAACTCAGCCTGAAAGTTACACCTCCAAGCAGCTTTCTCTGACTCACAGGGTTGAACTGCACACCCCGCAATACCTTAGACCTTTTCATGCCCTTGTGTCCTGTGGCAGGGGCCACTCTCCAACCCCCCTCAAGCCTGTGGGGACTGAAGAATTCAGATCCCCCCTCAAGGGCCCCGGCACTTCCAAACATTAGGGCCACTCACCCCAGAGATGCAGAGAAGTGAGAATTACAGATTTCTGTGGAACGATCCCTGATTTTAACTGTGAGCAACTAATGAAATGCTTAATAAGATGTCTTCAGGCCAACACTGGACAGTACAGGAGAAAACATGAGATAAAGTGAACCTGGCTTTGGCACAGTCCTTTGGACATCTCTGGGTAACTGAGTGCTTGATACCTCTGAATTTCCACTGGTGGGGGAGATCTTAGGTTTTGTTATTTGTTTTTTGTCTTTGTTTTATATTTAAGTATAGGGATTGAACTCAGGGGCCCCCGCTTAGCTACATCCCCAGCAGCCCTCCACCTTGCGACAGAGTCTTGCTATATAGTTCAGACTATGCATGAACTCACTATGTATGAACTTGTTAGGTATGAACTTACAGTGATCCTCCTGCCTCAGCCTCCCAGAGTGTGTTGGATGTCTTGTTTTTTTTAGCTTGTGTGCTTGTGGTAGCACTGGGGGTTGAACCCGGGGCCTCATGTGTCCTATCTGAGCTACCTCCCAGCTGAACTGGAGATTCTCAAGTCAGGGATCTGTCTGAGTAGCTCTGAATCAGGCACACAGCTTCCTGAGGAATGGAGGAGGAAAGTAGGGAAGTAGGAAAAGTGGATGAAAGGAACAAAAAGGAAGGACATTAGGCAATGTGTTTCATTCTTCATGAAAAGAATTAAGTAAAAATATTTCTGTGCCTTCTTTACAACTTAGATGCATATTAATTTTGCTATAAAGTACAGATATTCTATGAGTATTGTGACGTGTGGGCTGGGGGACGGCAATCCATGCATCCACCCACTGAACTAAGTATGTGACTTTTAAACAGAATTCGGCTTTCAAAGAATTCTCTCCTCTTTTGCAATTACTGCTAAGCTAGTAGATAACTGGATCCAGGGTAAATAAACTTGTGTTCTGACCAAATTCCCCTTGTCACTGTTTACTAGTAATCCTGAAAATCCCACACATCCAGGCAAATGCTTCTGTATCCTCTGTGATCTCTGTAGTAGTAGTAATAGTAATAATAATAATAATAAATTAATGATGTGAGGACCCTTTATTATCTCTACAGTAAATTCTGCCTGCAGACCAGGGAGGTCAGAATGATCCCTGTGGCCCAGATAAGAGAGCCAAAGTTCAGAGAGGGGAAGTAACTTGCCCAAGGCCATACAGCAAGAAGGAGGTAGAGCTGGATTCCAGCTAGATTCTGTGCTGCAGCAAATGTTGTGTTTGGTCCTGTAAATCAGTGTCAACCCGAATTTCAGGCATCCACCTACATGATTGTTCTCTTGTCTTAAAAACAATCATGGTTGTTGGCCTGATCCCATTAACAACAGGGCTATTTTTAAATTCATGGTTAACTTTAAATAAATTTCCATTTTAAAACAACACCAAAAAGCTTGTAAAGTGAAATGCATGTCACAGTATGACTTATCAAATCACAGGTAAGTAGGCTCTGAAAATAAGTGGAGTGGAAACGAACACTCTGTAGTCATTTTCCAGTCCGATGCTGTGACCTCCTGAGGGCGGGAGCCAAGTGCTGCATCCACAGAGATGTTACCAGTCATCGCAGAGGTGTTAACCTTGTTCCCGGACAGTCTCCTGAACATAACAGAAGGATGTACAGATAGCTGCAAACGGAATCACTTTATTGCCACGTGTTTCAACCTTACTGGGTCTAAGGACTCTCCAAAGTCCTTTCTCCAGGAAGACCTGTGTGGCAGCTTAGGTAAAGCTTTCTTGTGCTGTCCAAAGGCCCCAAGGATTTTAGCAAGCATGATCTTTGTAAGCTTCTTTGCAATCTTCTACACCAACCGTGTTAGCTCTCATTGGATCATTAACAATGATGGACCACGTTTCCTCCCGGTCCACTTATCTGCTGATTCAGATACTTTCCTCCTTTCTCACCTGGGAAACCAGCAACAGGCAACAGGAGAGGATTAATTGTGCTCCTTAAATTTTATATTCATGATCCCACTTAATCCTCCTAATCCCTTGAAATGGGGATTATTAGGTCCTATTTTCTGGGGGAGAGAATGCACCTTGGCTGAGAGAAGGGGGCATAGTTGCCGGCGGATACTCAACTGGTACAGTATAAATCTGGGTTCCAGCCTACCTAGCTTGACTCCTGTGATGGCTTCTCTCAGCCTCCACCTTCCTGGAAGTCTTAGTCAGCCCATGGTAGACAAAACGAGGAGCAGACTGAATTTTTCAGGCACTCACTCACTTCTTTATCATAGAACTGCAGAACCAGAATGGACATGTAAGGCAACTAAACCTCCCCGATTTTTCCAGTGAGTGGCATGTGGGCCCCAGACAGCAGAAGAACCTGTTCAAAGTCACCCCGCAAGTGGTGGGGTTCAGGAGCCTTCGTTCTTGCCTGCGGTCTGGGTCCTCTCATCCTGCCCACACAGTTTTGTAGATCCATTCACAAAAAGCCATGCAGTGCGGCAAGGTCACAAAGGAAAAACATGCCAAGTATACCAAGCTACAATACATGGGGTATTAAATTTGTGAACAGTATTATTGTTATGAAAAAGGCCAATTTTTAACATCTGTGGCTCTCAAAAAGTTCTGGAGCCATTTCAGTGCCCTTTGTATAGAGTTCTACGCACAGTTCTAATTTCTTTTTCCTATGTCAACGGTGGTAGCTGTTCTTTTTCTAGGCATGGAGGGTGGTGGGAAAATGGAGAGGGAATGACCTCTTCACAAGTACACAACTAAAAACGACATTACTTGCATCTGGAGTTTCCGTGTCTGGGAATCAGACCATTGAGTGAAATGAAGATAATAATAACATCTGCCAAATAAGGTGGTTGTGAACACTAAATTGGCTCATCCACATCCTGTGCTTAGAACAGTGCCAGGCACAGCATAAGCTCTCAATAACACCGACTGCTATTGTCAGGGGCTCAGAAACTCACACTATACCAGTTTATAGTTTTTTAAATATTTTTGGGTCTTTTATATCTTAGAAACATACTCTCTTTAAAAATCTAGAAATGCAGTAAAATTAAAGTGTTACTGAGGTAAGCATAGAGCTGGGTATGATGGCTCATGTAATCCCAGCACTTGGGAGGCTGAGACAGTAGGACTGCTGTGAGCTTGAGGCCAGTGTTGGCTACATAATGAGTTTGAGGCCAGCCTGAATTATATAGCAAGACCTTGTCTCAAAAAAAAAATGATAATAAAGTAAGCGTAAAGATCACATTGTGATGTTGGTTCTCTCAGGCTACTGGAAACCAGAAATAAAAGAAATACCACCTGGAGAGTGAAAAATAGAAACTAGCTCTGGAGTGAGGTCCATTCACCTGAGGTGGAATGTTCACTGGGCTTCTTGGCTACTGCATGACCACCGCCAGGTGACAACTTCCCTGACTCTCTACATATGAATGTGATGATTAATAGAAAGCATAGTAACTTTTTGAATCTGAGGTGGAATAAACAGCTTCTCCCAACGGACAGTTTAAAATTCGACCTTCTTCCTCCGAGATCCTTTCCCCCATGCAACATCAGTCTCAATTCTTAAAACACAGAGACTGGCCTTTACCAAGCAAGGTCATGCCAAAGTCACTGGAGAAATAAAGAGAAACAGCCTTCCAGTGAGTGGTCCCTGTAGTCTCAGCTTCCACTGGGATTTATTTTTCAGTCAGTCAGTATTTCTAGACCATCTTCTGTGCCAGAGGTTCTCTGGATGCTACACAAAGCACTGTGCATTTGTGATGCATCCTAACAACATTTGTGATGGAGCCAAACCCCACATGCCTTCTGCATTCCTCTCTAGGGGACCTTAGGGAGGTACCCAGGTCTCTCTGAGCTGCAGATACCTGTGTAGTGAAATGAACCCTACACACCTGAAGAGGTGGAGCCAGGAAAGGAGCAGGAGGGAGGAGAATCCTAGAGTCAAAGTACTATTCTGAGAAACAAGTAAGGTCTTGGATGTGAAAGCCCTTTGCCTTAAGCAAAGTTCATGTGCACCATATTCAAGGTGGGCAGTTTCCTATTTGTTTTGTTTTGTTTTGTTTTGTTTTGAATAGGGGTGGGTGGATAACAGATCCAGGCAACTGACCCCCTTCCCACAGCTCCAAATAGTTTTCCTATTCTGGCAGCTAGGGTTCTTCTTACCCACTCGGACCAGCAGCCCCTTCTCTCAAGGCCAGTTGAAGCCTGGGCCCCAACCCCAAACCTCAACCTCTCTTCTACAAAAAATTAACAAAATTTGGAATAATTGCTTCTAATTGTTCTTATTCTCCAGGTGAAGCAATTCCTGTTCACTCCCCCTCCAGCAAGGGGTGGGGGTAGACCCACTACAAGAGATTCTATTTTCCATAATTAAAAATATAATTATGTTCATTAAGCAACTCCTTAAGCTTTCTTCTCCCTTCCTTTCTTATTCCCTGCCTGCTGCAGTTTGAAGCTGAGGGAATGAAGGGGTCACCAAATAAAACAGATTGGGGATTCCTGTGGAAATATTTGGTAATCTACAATCCTACAATCCAGGAGATACTTTGCTTGTGTATCTTCTCTTAGCAAGCTAGCACATCTGACCCAATAACCTGTCTGTCAAGCCAGAGGAAGATAGAAATAGTAGATTCTTCAATGATGCAAGCATTTCCAGATGTGACCCATCCCACTTACAGCAACTTCTGCCTTGGGTGAAATACATAAATTTAAGAATCAGCTAAACCCTGATTTGCATCTCTGCCAGGTATTTTCTAATTGTAAAATAAACAGAACAAAACAAAACCTGTAATCAAGCTCTAAATTTCATTGCTCTGCTTAAAGAGTGAGGAACTCTACATCACAGGGCCTTGCAGAGTAAGAAGGACCAGTTACAGGACCCAGTAAAACCTCACCTCAGGCATGAGAGTAAAGCTCACTGCCTAAGGTCCTGGGTCCAATCCCCGGCATCAAAACCGAAACCTTGTCAACCCAACCCCATTTGAGTGATTTTTTGGGCTGTACAGATAGGTAAGCTGAAGAAGTACAGAGCACACATGTATGCATGGCAGTGCGAGATTCCCCAGGTGCCAGCCTGGATGACTGCAGGGTTTCCTGTGCTGCAGCCACCCGGCTTCCCGGAACTTCCTCTTCCAGGGAGCCCTGTGGGGTTTTCTCCGCCAGGACCCTGCTCATGGCAACTACCCTGCTGTCCTAGCACGGATCAGGAAGCTGCCAGGAAGGTGTGTCCAGGGGCTGGGAGAGGGGAAGCATTCCCTGCTGTGTGTCTAGCCCCTTTATTTTCCCCCTTAATCCTCACCCCTTACTCCACTGAGCTGCAAATCTACTTCTATCTCAAGAAGCTGGTAGTGATTTAACAGAGTTTCAACAAACCTGCAGTTCCATACCACAGATCACCCAACATTCCATCCCCGGAGCCTAGAAGTGTGCAATGCTACAAAAACCTAATGGAGAGATTTAAATACATTGGTAATGACTTAACAAATAATAATAACATATAACTACCCTACTACAGACGAAGCAACCACGGTCTCAAAAGGTGGAGTGACTTATCCAGAGTTCTATAGGAAATAAGTGGCTCACCCCTATTTCCAAGCACCCCACCGAGCCCTAAAAAGCTGAAGGCAGAGCCATGCTGCTGGTTTTAGGTTTGGCTCTGGCACGGGCACCGGGTCTTGGGTAGCAGCCCTCCAGTCTGCAAAGGGGAAACCACAAAGGCAAGGATGATAAATAGTCACAAATGGGGTCTGCGTTTGAATAGGGATCTAGAGAGGGCTGACAGCCTTGGCTCCTCCCCTCAGGCAACCCTCACACCTGCTGTGGGGAGGATCCTGCCCACAGGTAGCTTGTGGGGCCTGCTCTTACCACTTACCACGCTCCCCAGCATAGCCAGGCTGACCTTGAGGCCGCGTGGAATCAGCTCTGCCCGATGTTAGCACTCAACTCAGCCTCTGTCCTTCTTTCCCGCCACTTCAACTGCGAAATGCGGAGCCAATAATGCTCAGGGTTGAGGGTTTCAGTAACACCCGTAAGGCTTTGTCTAAGGCCCCTTCTCTACAACCCACAGGTTAGATGTCCAGAATTTCACAGTCATGTCCCCAAAAGGTAACCCTAGTCCCCACTCCCTGGCTTCCTTGCTGTGTAACTCCCAAAGGGACTTCTCTAAGTGCCTGGCAGTATGTTTGGCCTACCCACTCCAACTCCATACCGCGCAGGTAAGAAACACGAGCTCAGAGAGGAGCAGTTTTGTGCCCGGGGTCACACAGCGAATGTCCAGGGGGTGGAGAGCAATGTTGTGGAATTCCTGGTGGACGTTGGCGCCCGCTTGTCTGCCCGCTTCTGATACCCGGGTTCGGGAGAATAGGCCGCTAACAAGCGGCCCATTAGAAGGAATTGTCACTCCTCTGGGAGTGAGGTTGTCCCATTAGGGCGAATTGTCATTCCTCCTGGAGCGAGGTTGTCCCGGCTCCGCGCAGGCTGAGTGCCGGGGCCGAGAGCAATTAACGCGGCTCCGGCGCGGGCAGCCGCCTCTGCCCGGGGCAGCGGGGGCGGGGCGCCCGGCGCGGCTGGAGCCGGTCACCCGGCGCAGCCCCTTCCCCCGAGCCCGCCTTTCATCTCCCCGCGCCTGGCGCCTGCCCGCAGCCCTGGCCCGTCTACAGCCCCTTCGCCGCCCCTCCCCCGCCGCCTCCTGGCCTCCGGGATCCCCGCGGTCCTCGGGGTTTCGGAGGCTGCGGTCTGAGCGCGGCGCTCCCCAGTTCGCGAGGGGTGTCTGCCTTGGGAATCGGGGCGCGCGTGCGCAGCGGATCCGCGACGGGCGGGGTCTGGGCGCAAAGTCCCCCGGAGCGACTGGGCGCGGAGGTC
>PVJX010042596.1:0-14059 GCA_004027295.1 Dolichotis patagonum | reverse complement strand
AAAAACCACATGGTCATCTCAACAGATGCAGAAAAAGCTTTCGATAAGGTCCAACACATGTTCATGATAAAAACCCTTCAGAAACTTGGAATACATGGTGTCTACCTCAACCTTATAAAGGCCATCTATGACAAACCAACAGCCAATATTATACTAAATGGACAAAAACTGAAAGCTTTCACTTTAAAATCAGGAACAAGACAAGGATATCCACTATCACCACTCCTATTCAATATAGTTCTGGAAACACTAGCCGGGGCAATCGGACAAGAGAAAGAAAAGGAATAAAGATAGGAAAGTAAGAAGTTAAATTATCACTATTTGCAGATGACATGATACTCTATATAGAAGACCCAAAAAACTCCACTAGAAGACTACTAGAGATAATAAACAAATTCAGCAGTGTAGCTGGATACAAAGTCAACGCTCAAAAATCAATAGCACTCCTGTACACAAACAAGAAATTCACAGGAAGAGAAATTATGGAAATATCACCCTTCACAATAACATCTAAAAAAATGAAATACTTAGGAATCAACCTAACTAAAAATGTAAAAGACCTATATACTGAAAATTATACTATACTAAAAAACGAGATTGAAGAGGATATTAGAAAATGGAAAGATGTTCCATGCTCTTGGTTAGGAAGAACCAACATTGTGAAAATGGCCATATTCCCCAAACTGTTATACAGATTTAACGCAATACCAATCAAAATACCATTGACATACCTCACAAATCTACAGAAAACACTCCTAAAATTCATTGGGAACCAGAAGAAACCTCGAATAGCAAAGCCAGTTCTGGGCAATAAAGGCAAGGCAGGAGACATCTCAATGCCTGACTTGAAACTGTACTATAAAGCCACAGTGATAAAAATCAGCATGGTACTGGCAAAAAAATAGACCTGAGGATCAATGGAACAGATTAGAAGATGCAAGTATAGGTACAAAGACATTCAGCCACCTGATATTAGACAAAGGGGCTAAACATGTTCATTGGAGGAAGGATAGCCTCTTTAATAAGTGGTGTTGGAAAAATTGGCTCTCCACATGGAGAAGACTGAAACTAGATCCATGCCTATCACCATGCACAAAATTAAAGGCTAAATAGATCAAAGACCTAAACATTAAAACAGAAACACTAAATCTACTAGAAGATAAGGCAGGTAGAAATCTTGGAGACATAGGGGTAGGCAGAGATTTCATGAACAAAATGCAAACTGCACAGGAAACACTTCAGAGAATCAACAACTGGGATCTCATATTATTGAAAAATTTCAAAAGGAAAAAAAAGAAGTTTCTGCACTTCAAAAGAAATCACCATCAGAGTGAAAAGAAAACCCACAGAATGGGAAAGAATTTTAACCAGCAACCCCTCAGACAAAGGACTTACAACAAGAACATATAAAGAACTGAAAAACATCAAGCCCCCCAAATTCAAAGACCCTCTGCAAAACTGGGCAGCTGAGATGAACACACAGTTCTCAGATGAAGATATACAAATGGCAAACAAATACATGAAGAAATGTTCACTATCACTGGTAAACATTTGCATCTCATCATTCGAGAAATTCAAATTAAAACAACATTGAGATATCTCACACTGGAAAGAATAGCTGCCATCAAGAAATCAACTGATAACAAATGTTGGTGAGGCTGCAGGGGAAAAAGAAACACTGTTCCACTGTTGGTGAGAGTGCAGACTGGTGCAACCACTATGGAAATCAATATGGAGAATTCTCAGAAGACTCGGAGTGGAAGCGCCATTCAACCCAGCTATTCCCCTCCTGGGTATTTTCCCAGAAGAACTGAAAAGTTCATACCACAGTGATATATGTACACCCATGTTTATAGCAGCCCAATCTGTAATAGCTAAATCTTGGAAACAACCAAGATGCCCATCAACTGCAGAGTGAATGAAAAAGATGTGGTATTTTTACACAATGGAATATTACTCAGCTATAAAAAAGGATGATCTTGGCCATGTTGGAACTCAGGCCGCCGAGCCAACCAGCAACTAGCCTGCCGCCCTGGTAAGTGACTGTGGCCTGGCAAGCCGCAGCTACCCCAGGGTGAGGAAATAAGAAGCAAGAGCGTTTCCTGAGATCCGCGCCATGTTGGAACTTAGGGTGCTGAGCCAACTAGCAACCAGCCTGCTGCCTACTGGGGTGCGGGCTTAGAATCAAACATACCATACACACACTCCCCGTTAACAATTGGGATCCAGGGATCTGGATATCTCTTAGGAGGTGACCATATTTGGTACAGCAAGTCGGGGGAGTTTCCTTCTACTATCTCGGAAGGCAGGTATTTTTATCACCGTTTTGCTTTGTCCTGATTAACGGTGTTGCTTTGTTCAATATTCTATGTTGATGTGTTCTATAATGTTGTGTATTTCTTTGATTTTGCTGTACCTAATAGAACAACAACTATTGTGAAGACAACGAGATATACAATATTGCCTATTACTGTTGTCCTGGTGACCTGCTGAGATGTTCTGTGCCAATTTCACCGCACTGTCTCAATTGGCTTTATTCCATCCTGTTTTTTTTGTAACTGTTTGCAGCCTCACTGTGTGTTCACTTTGTATGCCTTAATTTTGTAACATGAACAGCTATTTCTGGGAGGACAGTATGTGGTTTGTCAACTAGTGATTTCTGTATTTTTTTTTTTTTGAGGCTCTGTATTGTTTCTACCCTTTTTTCTGTATTGCTTTTTTTTCCTCGTTAAATAAAATTTAAAAAAAAAAAAGAATGATCTTGAGGCCTTCATAGGGAAATGGTGACAACGTGAGACTATCTTCATTAGTGAAATAAATAAGAATCATATTTATAAATATCACATTGTGTCTCTAGTATAAAAAGTAATAAGAACTTGTAGGAGTAATAAAACCCAAAATGTGTAATTGCTACTATAAAAAAGAGAGGAAAAGAAAGTGCTCTAAAGGATATAACTGCATGTGTGTTTAAGTGTGTAAGATAGATGACCATATTACTGTTTTTGTTAGATTGTTGAGCAAAACTGTTAACAGTCTCACTGTTTGAATGTCTACTTTGTATGCTTTAATTTTGTAACTTGAACAACTGTTTCCAATGATGACAGTATGTAACTTATCAAGTGGTGATTTCTTAGTGTTTTTGTTTTTTGTTGTTGTTGTTTTGGGGTTTTGTTTGTTTTTGGTTCTTTTATTTTTTTTCCCTTTGGAATTCTGTATTGTTGCTACCATTTTTCTGTTTTGTCTGGTTGGTTTTTTTTTTTTCTCTTTAAATAAAATTTTAAAAAAAAAGATGTGTACTCACGCCAACTCCCCATGATAAATGTAATCATTATGCACTGAAAACAGTGTTGTAGTCAGGGGTTGCATACAGGGCTCAGAATTTATAATATTTTATGACGGTCACCCATAGTTAAATACAAGAAAGTGCAGGAAATCTGTTCATAACACTAAAGTACTAGAAAATCCCCAACTGAAGGCCTGGGTCCCAACAGTAATGTGCTGCATAATGTCCAGCTGAAGACCTAGAGCCCATAACAATGCCTCCCATAAGTCCAACTAGAGGTCTAGAGCTTACAACTATGACCCATGCAAGTCTGTTTTATGGATCTGCACTGGGAAGGCCCAAAGGTCAGCAGTGGAAGCTAGAAAGTTTATGCCAGCAGGGTGAAGGGTCTGTGCCAGTAGGTTGAGGGTTCTACACTGGAGCCAAGAAGCGACACTCAGAATAAGGACCAGGGCTCCCTCGAAAAGTACCACAACCATTCTCAGCAACAATGAGGTCCCAAGCTCCTCCGACAATAAGAGCCAAGTACAGATCAGTAAGCCAGCATGATAAGCTTCTTCTGGAGGTTAAAAAGCAAACACCTTCCCCTCCAGAGCTAGGAAGCAAGGCTCACAGTAAGGACCAGAGCTCCCCCAAAGTGAACTGCAGCCACTCTCAGTGACAAGGTCCCAAGCTCCTCCATTGATAATTAATGGCTGAATTCAGGGAAGCCAGCTTGACAAGCTCCTCCAGGAGAACCAAGGACTCCAAACACCACCACTTAGGAGAAACCACAATACCACATTCTTCCTCTCCAAGCCTCCCTTTTATAAAAGCTAACAGCTTTCCTCAGGTGCGCCATCTACACTCAGCACCATGCTGATTTAATTCAGCTGGTGTTAAACTGACCACCAGTTTTTAATCCATAACACATGGACTACTACTAAAAAACAAAAGTCTCATACTAAGGAGGTGAAACGTCGATGTTCCTTTTAAGAGAAACCCAACTTCAACTGATTTCTTAAAATTCTACTAACAGGTGGCCCTGAAGCAAGGCCAGCAGATCACTGAAGCTGCTGGTTTGAAACAGGAGCCTAAAGAGAATTCTTTCTGTGGTCTGTTGGCCATTTCAGAACTTTGGAAATGGAACGGTCAATTCATCAGAAAGAAATAGGTGAGTATGGCAGACTTTAGGGGCCTGCAGGGGAGAGACACTGGCACCTCAGGACCTGCACTGTGCGGTTGACTCGGGGTGCCAGGAAAACAAAGAACTCCTCCCCTCTCTGGGGGGCGGCTGAGAGTGTGGCAGACTTTCAGCAGCCCAAAGGAGAGAGACCCTGGCGCATCGGGACCTGCACTGTGCGGTTGACTCAAGGTGCCGGGAGAACAAGGAACTCCTCCCCTCTCTGGGGGCAGCTGAGAGTATGGCAGACTTTCAGCGGGCGGCCAAAGGAGAGAGACCCTGGTGCATCGGGACCTACACTGTATGGTTTGCTTGGGGTGCAGGGAGAACAAGGAACTCTTCCCGTCTCTGGGGGGCCTGCGTGATCCTGCCTGCATGTGGGCTGAGAATCAGACATCTCATGTCGTCCTGTCCCCCATCCCTTGTTCCCACTCCCCCTCCCCCCTGCCTAGCAAGTGGGAGCCAGTGAACTACACATCTTGTGAAAAGACTGGCTATGTTATTTAGTATGAGCTCCCCATATGCAAGGATAAGGACAACCATTTGGAAGAAAACAAGAGACAATATGACAGATAGTGAAGATCTCTGGTTGTCTAGCTTTGAAATTTATGCTTTCTTATGTCCCATTCTGTTCTGTTCTGTTGTGCTTAATTTTACTCCCTTTTAAAATTAAAAAGAAAAAGAAAAAGAAAAAAAATTCTACTAACAGTCTGAAATCACCCTCTTGATACATCTGTATTTGTTTACAGACACTTATGTGTTTACATATCTTTTCATGAATATACCAAGTGAGGGTTATAACAACAGTCACACCTTTCACCAGTGCTGCAGGAGTTAGTGAATACCTCTAAAATGTGAACAGCACTGCTGTACCGTTTGCCACCTCAGGGCCTACACTGTTAACTGCAAGAGAGGCACAAGTCCTGTCTAACAGGAAATGACCTGAACATCCACCAACAGGGAACAAGTTAAGAAAGTCTGGCTCAACTATGTCATGAAATACTTAATATTAAAAACTACATCTGGACAATCTTTGTAAATGTGAAATAAAAATGCAAAACTATTTAAAATACGGTACAGTAAAAATCAACCAAAAAACACGATTATTATGTAATACATTAAAATCCAAGACATATTTAAAACTTCTTTTCTATTTTGAAAAAGTAATTTTGCTGGTACAGAAGTTTAGGTTGACAATATTTTTCTTTTGTTATTTTTATTCTTTTGCAGGCTAATGTCTTTTCTATAACTTATCACTATTTTGGCAATTTTATTTTGCTATCCTTTGTGTAGTTTTTCTTGTGTTTCTTATATTTAAGGTTCACTGCATTTTTAAAAATCTGTGAATTAAGAGTTTTCATCAATTTTGCAAAATTTCAGCCATTATCGTATCTAATACTGTCTAATAATCTCTCTGCAAAACCAGCTGGCAGTGAGGTGCTGGCCTCTGCACTGTGTCACACCAAACACCTTAGTGTGGACTCACTCACTCGGCAGTACTGGAGAGCTCTACCACTAAGCTAAGCTATATCGTTCACCCCTTTTTAATTCTGAGGCAAGGTCTTGCTGAGTTTCCACTGGCTAACTCTCACATCCTTCAAATTCTGCCATTTGTCCCAAGAGCACAGTTTACTGTTGAAGAATTCAACACCTAAATTTGTTACATTTAGTTGTCTTAAATCTTTAGTCTCCTTCAATCTGAAAGTTTCTCACCTCCTCTTTTTGGTTTGGTTTTCAGGACAGTGATGTCCCTGGGCCAACCTTTATCTGGAGTCTCCTTCAGCATTCAGGATTTACTCAGGAGGAGACTCGGATAAGATACTGTGGCAAGACCGCCCAGAATGACACTGCGTCACTCTTCTGCTTCCCGTTACAACTTGGGTCTGTCCCATTGCTGAAGACACACATGGTGGCCATTGACTACAGCTGTGTCTGCCACTGTGAACTGCTTCTTTGGAACTAGCAGCACCTTGTGGAGAAGCACTTAGATGCTCGGCACATTTCCCAGTGCATGCAGACCTACAGTGTACCTCAGTCCCCAGGGGAACCCACAGGCTGTAGTATGCATGCAGGCCTGGAGTCCCAAGGGGCCTCATCAGGGGCACCCACCCAGGCCACAGGCACAGAGCCTAAAGGCTCCGCATCAGTGCTGCATGCACTGCAGACCCTGGCTGCTGCAAAGCGCTCAGCTTGGGTCCAGAAGCCAGGAACCAAGAGAACCCAGCTTCGCTCTAGCCAGTGCTGCCTGCCTGCCTGCAATGGGGGCGGCATGGGGGCAGGGTGGAGGCGAGGAAGTCATCGCCTGCCTGGCTGATCCCCTTTGCTGCCTGGGCTCCCAGCCAGATGCTGCCTGTAAAACCAAGCAAATCCACTCCTCTACCCACCCCCGCACTCTCACAGACATGTCACTGTGATCACTATTTCTCTGTTCAATTTTCCTAGAATGGCCCCTTTATATTACCTTTTAATTGAGATCCTATTTTTGAGGTCCTATTTTTGAGATCCTATTTCTTTTATTTTTCAGTTTCGAGAGAGAAAATTTTTGTTTAAAGTACTGCTATTTTTGAGAAATAGCAGTATTTTTGAGATCCTATTTCTTTTATTTTTCAGTTTCGAGAGAGAAAATTTTTGTTTAAAGTACTGCTTGTTGTAAAACCGCAAATTCCTTAAAATTGGCCTAATACCAACCGGTAGCTTTATGCAACAGGTGTTTGGCTATAAAATGAGTTTTCAGGGCCAGGAATATAGCTCAGCAGCACAAGCACCTGCCTGGCAAGCACAAGGTCCTGAATTCAGTTCCTAGTACCAAAAAAATAAAATAAAATAACTTTTCATAGCTACCTGAGTTTTGTATTCACTAAATGCTTTTACTACTGGGAGGCTTCTCCAGTGAACCAACAGCAATGTGGTTCTCAGGAATCCCCCCAAGCTTGACAGTTTGACATGCAAGCAAACTCAAACCACTCAGAAGAACTGTTTTTATAGCTTACGACACTGAAAAGACACAGGTGAAAGTCAGCAAAGGAGTCAGGCATGTCCTACATGCCTGTAATCCCAGCACTTGGGAGGCAGAAGCAAGAAGATCATCTCAAATTTGAGGACAGCTTGGACTACATAGTGAGCAAGACCAGCCTGGACTACACAGCAAGTCAGCAATGGAAAAAGGTGCATAAGTGAAGACCCAGAGAAAATCTGTTGGCTTCCAACTACCATCTCCCAGTGGAATCAGACAAACACTGTGTAATTCTCAAAAATGTGTGACATCTGTGAAGTGCTGTCAACCAGGGAACCTCACCGAAGAATGTGTACGTAGTGTTTCCGGCTAGAATTCAGACAGCAGGCAAGGAGGACCTCAAAACTGACCCTGGTTGCAAATGCCTGGCCCCCAACTCATGTCAATACAGCACAGGCCTGTGGAACAAAAGCGGGTGTTCACCATGCGCTGGCATGGCCCGAGGCCTCAGGTACACAAAGATACTGTTTCCAGGCAGGACACTCTAAGGACTTATGTGCTATCTCCCAGGAACTGGCCTAGGGCCAGCTCTTTCTTTGGAAAGAACACAGGATTCAGACACCCCAGACCTGGTGCAGTTTCACCTTCAGTAAAAATTAAATAAATGTGTTTAAGAAAGGCATGATAAAAGTGTGCATTCTTCTTAGTGTGAAATACTCCACAGATAAATGATTTTTTAGACATCTGTAAAATATAAAATAGGCAGTAATTTAGGGAAAAGTCCAGAATCAGTACCATAAAATTGGACACTGTTAGAATCAAGAGATCAGTAGTTAATATCACAAAACTTTTGCCTGTATAGTGTACACATGCAAACACTTAGGTAACTATATGTGTTCTGTAATTCCAGACTCATTCTATGAGGTCAACACTTCTCTGGCACACCAAAACCAAAGGTACAGCAAAATATCTCTAAGTAGAGATGCAAAACTGTTTAATAAAATATTTGAAACTGAACGCACAAGGGCATGGGTTCAATCTCCAATACCACACACAGACACAGAGGAAGGAGAAAGAGGAGGACAACAACAAGGACAAGGAGACAATGAGGAAGATGAAGAAGCTGCCATTTATAATAGTATCAAGAAGGATAAAATACACTAATAAATTTAACCAAGAAGAAATAAACATACACTGAAAGCTATATAACATCATAAAAGACATTAAAGACTAGTATAATAAAGAAATGACATAACTTGATCAACTGGAAAATTTAATACTGTTTCAAGAACAACACTCCCCAAACCACTGCACAAATTCAATGCAATTCTTTAACAAACAGCTAACTTTTTCAGCAAAGGTCAAGTCCTAAATTTCACATGGTATTTCAAAAACATCCTAAACAATCCTAGAAAAGAACAGTGAAGTCAAAACATAAACACTTACTACAAAACTACTACTGTACAATCTGGAGTCTGAGGTTTGCAGGTCTGGCTCAGCGGCAAAGCCCTTGCCTGGCATATGCTACGCAGGTCCAGGGTCCAAGCCCCAGCACAGCAAAACAAAGCAGTGTGTTACTGTCACTAGAACAGCGAGACACTGACAGAACTAAGAGCACAAAATAAACCCCGTTGGGCACAGCAGCACCTGCCTGTAATCCCAACACTCAGGAGGCTGAGGCAGGAAGATTACAGAGAGTTGGAGGCTGGCTTGAGCAACACAGTAAGTTCAAGGCCAACCTGAACTACACAGCAAGACCCCACCTGAAAGAAAGAAGGAAGGAAGGAAGGGAGGGAGGGAGAAGCAAGGTAGCTAACTATTTATGTATGGTCTATTATTATTATTATTATTATTATTATTATTATTATTATTATTTTGGTAGGGTACCAACACCATTCAATGGGAGAGAACAAGGTCTTTTGACCAAGTAGTGTGGGATAGCCAGACATTCAAATATCATGTATAAAACTTAACTTGAGATGAATCAAAGACCTAAATAAAATATATCAGAATGTTATACAGGGGAACGTTCTTCAATCAAAAAAGGAATAAAGAGGCTGGGGATTTAGCTCAGTGGCACATGCACCTACCTTGCAAATGGCGCAGTTGTGAGTTTGATCCCCGGTACCAATAAAAAAATACATATATATATATATATATAGGCTGTCAAAAAAGGAATGAAGTATTGATACATGGATGAACTTTGAGATTATCACACTAAGTGAAAAAAAACCAAATGCAAAGGGCAATGTACTTGGCTGTAGCTAAAACTATAAAATTCTTAACAGCAAACATAAGTATGAATTTTCATGACTGGCTTAAGCACTGTTTCTTAAATGACACAAAAAGCACAAGCAAAAAAAAAAAAAATATATATATATATATATATATATATATATATATATATATATATATACAGACTCTACCACAACTAAAAACTGGGCATAAGGACACTATAAAGAAAGTAGTATTACCACGGAGTGGGATAAATATTTGCAAATCATAAAATCCCACAAGAGTTTCCTACCCAAAGTATATTTTTTAAGAAACTCAGTAACAAAAAGATGAAGACAAGTGAAAAAAGAACTTGAATAGGCATTATCTCCAAGGAAATGGAGATGACCAATAAACACAAGAAAAGATAGTCAACATTACTGTCACTAAGAAAAACAAGTAAACCAAAAGGACATAACATTAGGTTGACTATCAATTATTTTACTGAGTATAAGTATTGTCCAGAATGTGGAAAAACTGAAGGCCTCATAAACTGCTGGCGACAGTAGTACAATCGCTGTGGAAAACAGCTAGTCTATCTCTCAAAGGCTATCTGACCCTAAGTCACCACAGGACCCAGCAGTTCCTCTCAAGGACATACCAAAGAAAACTCAAAATTGATGTTTGCATAGAAGCCAGGATAGAAATGCTTGCAGCAGCATCAGTCATCACAGCCAAAAGCTGGAAACCAGGTGTCATCAGCTAATCAACAGATAAACAAAATGTGCTACACCCACAGAACAGAGCATCCAGCCACAAAACAGAATGCAACACAGGCACGGGTTGCAACATAACAAAAATCTCACGTGAAGTGAAAGAAGCCAGACCAAAGGCACAATTCCATTTACGTGAAATGTCTACCAGAAACAAACTTACAGAGAGCAGATGAGAGACTGCAGGAGAAATGGGGAGTAATCACTTATTAGATCCGAATTTTCACTAGAGTGTTGAAATGTTCTGGAATTAGATTTGGTAAGGGCCAAACAACTCTGACAATATAGTAAAACCCAATGAATTTTCCACTTCCACTTTATGTTTTAAAAAAAAAAACATAAAAAAAGAAAAACATTTAAAATGGTGAAAATAGTTTCAAGTCTATGAATAGAACCCAAAGTCTCTGCACTGACTACACTCACAACTCAATAGTAGCTGCCCCAATGGGCTCAAGCCTGCAACCCTCCTCCCTCAGCCTCCTACAGCAAGAATTCCACAGTCATGCGCCACCACCCAGCTCTACAATCTTTTGCAAAGTCAGTCAAATAGGGTTGTAACAAACTGATGACTAAAAATAAAATAATAACAAAGAAAACCCACTGACATCACTGCTTTGGGGAAGATGGAAGAACAGGACTAAGAATAAATCAAAGGTGACCAAAGAAAGATAAACTAAACCCCACGAGGCCCATCAGCAGCCAGGGGGGTGTGATCCTCCTGACAGCTGTTGGCCTCTGGAGTGGCCTGGGGTGACGAGACTCAGTCCTGCTCTGCCATCCCCCAGTCCTCACTGACAGCCTCTTCCAGACCCCATCTAAGGAGCAGGGGAACTGGAAGATCAGAAAGGGACCCACTACTGCCACAGAACCTGAAATCACTGCAATCAAAAGGGCCTCGATCAGAAAAGCAGCCCCTCCTGGAGACACCTCAGAAAGGGTGGCGGTGGCAACTTTAGCCCCACTGTTTCTAGTGCAACTTTTAAACCAGCAGTAGCTTCTCCAGTTAGTTTGGTGAAGACGTCACCATGACAGCTAAGACTCAGACACTTCATGCCTGTTCCAGGAGACGCTTGCCTCCACAAAGCCAGCCTGATACCCAGACCTGTTCCAAACAATTCTGCCCTGCAGCCACCCCAAAGGACCCCAATCCCCTTCATCACTACTCTGAAAATTCCCCAAATGGGCATGCAAAATGCAAGCAAGCGCTTGCCTCGGCGCTGGTCCTCATCCACAAAGGCGGCGCAGGGCGTTTGGCAGCTTACTCACACTCCGGGTCAGCCCTGGAGGGCTCCTCCTTATCCTTCCTGTTGCAGAGCAGGTCCCACAGCCAAAGCGGCCCCCTCTGAATGGTCCCATCAGGTCCCCTATTTCAGGCAGCCCAGGCTGAGCAAGCTGCACTAAAGCTACTACTCCAGGCTGGGGCAATCAGGTCTGGACAGTCCCACACAGCAGTGTAACAGCAGTGCACTGACAGCTGCAGAGACCCGCTGCCACCAGAGACCCCGGACAGGCAGCAAAAGCTGCTGCTGAACCCCAGAAAGCCACCAAGGGTCTGCAAGCCTCAGCCTCGGAAGCCACTAGAAGCTGTACACTAAGGACGAGATAGCAAAAGAACCCTCAGCTAATTGGTAACAAATTAACATAACTTACATTTTTTTTTTGGTCAGAAGACACTATGTACAAAAAATATCAAATAACAGTAAAGCCAATCTGACCTATAAACAGGGAGCTTTTCATCAGCTTCTCAAAAATCTCTGCCAAGCACGATGATTGGAACCTATCCCAGGCGCTCCACAGGCTGAAGCAGGAAGGCTGCCTGGCACTTGAGCCCCACAGTCTGAGACCAGCCCAGACAGTACCGCAAGGCCCTCGCTTCACACAAAAAAAATACATTCTTGGTACTTTGGAAATCCAATTTTTAACCATTCATTAAAAAATAAAAAAGCAAGCCAGGTATGGTGGCACATACCAGTAACTCCTGCACTCAGAAGGCAGAGGCCAGCCTGCATACATAGCAAGACTGTCTAAAGAAAGAAAGAGGGGCCGGGGATATAGCTCAGCAGAATGGCACCTGCCTGGCAAGCATGAGGTCCCAAGTTCAATCCCAGGTTCCAAAAGAAAAAAGACTAACTAGACTGCCAGTCCATGAGAATATAGACTAAAAATGACTATCACGATCAAACACACCACCTCACACAGGGGTGAGGGGATGGTCAGGTATCCGTGATGATGATGACTGCAACCCTACCGTCACGATGCACCCACAACAGAATCACCCAGGAGTTGTTTGTGTCCTGTGACTGACACCTCCTAACCCCCAACAGCATCTGCGACAACCATTCGGGTGTGTCTTTGAGTCTCACTTTCTAGAGTCCTGATTCAAGAGCCACCATACGATATTTGTCTTTCTACGTCTGGTTTATTTCACTTAGCATCCCAAACAACAGGGCTGCCTTCCTCGTGTCTGACTAACGTGCTCTGTATACATTCCCAACACACTTTATCCATTCACCCCAACAGACACGAATGCAGAACTCTCTGAGATACTATTCAATTTACCAGATATATACATAACACCCAGAAATAGGATGCATAACCAGAAGTGAGACTGCTTGGTCATAAAGGTTAACTTTTAACCTTTAAAAACTCTACACTGCTTTCCACATACCAGGTCACATTTTCATTATGTACAAGGACTCCCTTTTCTCCACATTTTGCTCAACACTTGTCTCTTGCCTTTATAGACATCTTAATAGGGCATCACTGTAATGTTGTGTTAAAGGAGTATACCGAAGGGTGAACAAAATGCATGTCTATTATTTAGAAGTACTTCTACTGTTGAATTAATAATTTTATGTGTTTTACTGTATTAAGCAATGAGTACTTCACTGGAAAAAATCCAAAAATTATTGAATGTTTAGTATTTAATGACTGTTAATCTTTAAAAGCATCAAAAATTTTTTGAATTTTTTTTAATTTTATTTAAAGAGAAAAAAAAGCAATACAGAAAAAAGGATAGAAACAATACAGAACCTCAAAAAAACCCATAAATCACTAGTTGACAAACCACATACTGTCCTCCCAGAAATAGCTGTTCATGTTACAAAATTAAGGCATACAAACTGAACACACAGTGAGGCTGCAAACAGTTACAAAAAAAACAGGATGGAATAAAGCCAATTGAGACAGTGCAGTGAAAGTGGCACAGAACATCACAGCAGGTCACCAGGACAACAGTAATAAGCAACATTGTATATCTCGTTGTCTTCACAATAGTTGTTCTTCTACTAGGTACAGCAAAATCAAAGAAATACACAACATTATAGAACATATCAACACAGAGTATTGAATAGAGCAACACCATTACTCAGGACAAAGCAAAACGGTGATAAAAATATCTGCCTTCAGAGATAGTAGAAGGAAACTCCCCCGACTTGCTGTACCAAATATGGTCACCTCCTAAGAGATATCCAGATCCCTGGATCCCAATTGTTAACGGCGGGGGGGGGGGGATGTTTGATTCTAAGCCCACGCCCCGGTTACTGGTTGGCTCAGTGCCCTAAGTTCCAACATGGCGCGGATCTCAGGAAACGCTCTTGCTTCTTGTTTCCCCGCCCCGGGGTGGCCGTGGCTAAAAGCATCAAAATTTTCAACACTGGCTGTTTTTTGGTTTA
>PVJX010042595.1:0-14040 GCA_004027295.1 Dolichotis patagonum | reverse complement strand
TGACATTTACCCATTTCATGCTCTGTTTTTAAATAAGTTTAGCTTTAGGTTTTCTGCAACGAATATTGGGTGGAAGCTGCCTTGAACATCTGTGAAGGTTCTAAGCACCTGTTATGCACTCCTGGACTCTCCCTGGAGTTCAGGGAGAAGGAGGGCAGGCGAACTGGTGTCCACACCTGGCCGCTGGGCCATGGCAGCTGCGCAGTGTGTGGAGGCCAGCTCCACACTGGCGCCAGGACCTGCTGGGCAAACCGAGAACAATCAGCTCGCTGTTCTCCACCAGACTCCCAGCAAGCGCCTTCGGGCCAGGCACGGGCTCGCTCTGCTCCCCCTCGGGCTCTGTGACTTTCCAGTCCTCCGGGTGCTGATGCCCCGCTACGGGGCAGAAAGCAAAGGCACTGTTGCCAGTGCCCGCACACCGCCCAGGCCTGGCCAGCTAGCATAGACTCCCAGGACGCTGATCCCGAAGCTAGAACAAGGGGCAGGGATGGCCGCATCATTCTGACCTTACTTCTTTTTACGCCATTGTGGCTCCTTTAACATTACTTTTGACACTGCCAATGTGAAGCTTCTCCAAGAAACCACTTTGCTGTCTGCCTGAGCACACACTTAAGCTTACTTGCTTGTAAGGAAAGTTGCAAGATTTGGAATGCTGGTAGCGTTTCCTTTTACATGCAGCATTTTGTTTTGGTTTGAAGTAAACTCAGTACAATTAAAGCAATTACTGTTAAAGAGATCTTATTCCTTGTGGGAATCCAAAATTGAAATGTGCTCTATTTTAATATGAATTTCTTGTCCCATCACACCTGGATAAGTGTGTCTAAGAACTGGAATTTTTAAAAATGTATATATCTGAAGAAATTTTGCCCTAAACAGTACTTTTTAAAAGTAAAAGTATATATTTTTGCAGTCCCTGTGAAGATTTTTTTTTTCACTTGAAGAAATTGAAGGTTTGGTTATGGGTGTGTTGTCCTGCCTGCCTCAATGTTCTGAATGGATTCGAACCATTGACCTTTCACAGTCACTTTGAGTTTGGAGAAGAGCCAGAAGCCTCACAGCCCCAGATCCGGTAGGTAAGGTGGATGGGGGCACAGCCTCACGTTTGTGCTAGCCTGCCTTTCCGCGGGATGGCGCTCGGCAGCAGCATTCACTGTACTTTTTGTCACACCTTGTGAAGACACTGGAAAAGAGGACTTCCAGAACTGTTTCAGAAAGTAGCATAAAAAACGGGAAAAGTGTGGTGAAGTGAGGAGTAATATTTTGAGAAGGATTGAGAAAAAGTTATGGCATTGTGTCTTTTACTATAATAAATTTTTAAAAATTTAAAACATTCATTATATATCTTGGCCACTTTGTATTGTTCAAGCTGGCTAAAAAGGCAGAGTTTTAGACCCCATCCCAGACCAGCTGATGATAAAACGTATGGGTTCTTTATTAATCAGGAAATAAGATGAACTAGGGGAGGAATACAATATACTCAAAGCTACTTTACAGATTGACTGGAGAGGGGAGATAATGAGACAAATTGTAGAAGGGCTACACAGGAGTTTTAAAGTTTGCATCTTTTAAAAAATGCTTAGCCCTTTTGCCTAACAAGTCTATAAAGACAGCATCAGAATTTAACCTTGTGTTTCCCTAAGGAACTGAGTTATTGAAACGTGGACCGTGAAAAGAATGTGTGTCTTGGTTCTAACACAGTCTGACACAGCCCTGGCTTCTTACCACCCGCCTCACCTTGGGCGTATTACTTCAGCCAAGGTTCTACTTCCTCGGGTATAAAACAGAAAACTGGTTTTCATATACAGCTGTTGTGAAGACTAAATGTTCCTCATGAGCCCCTTCACTTTTATCTGTGGTGCTGGGTGTTGAATCCAAGGCTTTCTTACAGAGCTACTTCCCCGGCCCTTTTTATGGTTTTTGTTTTTGAGAAGGGTCTTGCTAATTGTCCCGATGGGACTCAAATGTGTGATCCTCCTGTCTCAGCCTCTCAGATGCTAGGGTCATAGATGTGCCCCCACAGTACCCTGCTCCCCTTTATTTTAAAATGAGTCATCACCCTCTACCGGCCCAAATGGTTATTATCAAAAAGACAAAAAAATGGCAAGTGCTGGCACGGGTGTGGGGAAACAGAAGCCCGGGCACCCTATGAGCCCAGCCACTGAGGAAAGCAGTATGGAGGCTCGTGTCCCCAGCAACCCCACTGCTGAATTATGATCCCCAAAGGCGATAGAGTAAGCTTAAGAGACAGTGCACAGACATGCACACTGCACGTGGACACTGCAGCACCCCCACCCTGAGAGCCACAAAGTGGAATCCACCTGCCCCCTCAACAGATGAGTGCATAGAGGAAATGCAGCGTGTGCACAGGGGGGAACCATGTGGCCTTGCGTGTTGTCTACAACATGGCAGGACATGGCGTGAGTTGTGTTAAGCAAAAGAAGCCGGGCGTAGAAATGCAAATATCACATAATCTCACTTTGAGGTGGATGAGAAAAAGTTAAATTCACAGACGCAGACAGTGGAATGGACTTAGCAGGGGCTGGGAGGGGGTGGCACTGAGATTTCAGTCAGGAGGAAGGGCGTCAAGAGATCTAGTGTGTGAGGTGGGGAGCATAGCTGAAAACCATCTACTGGGGCGACATGGTGAAGTACCTGCCCAGCACATGTGAGGCCCTGGGCTGGATCCTTGGCACTGAAACAAAAAACACAGCGTGTATCTGGAGATGGATGGGCAAATAGAGTTTTAGAGTTTTTATCTCACAAAAATAAGATGCAGTAATACATATATTAAATGGCTTGCTTTGGCCATTCCTCAAGGTACATGTGTACCAAGGGATCATATCACACATTATAAACATCTACAACTGGTCAATCTTAAGAAATAAAAATAATATTCTTAATGTAATCATTGTTTAGTGAACAGTAGTAGGGACTAAGAAAAAGGAATAGAGCTCTAAGATAATTTGGCTCACACAGATAAAATATTTTTAACATGTTTATATCAAGACAACAATGCTTAAAGCAAAGCTATTGAGAAATGAAAATAAAATAAAAGTTGTCAAACCAAGGAATCTGTAAACCATGACTTTTGCTTAGCTTTATAGCATAAACAGCTCTGGCGAGGAGAGCGATGGTGCCCTCTGGTGGACGCTGGATGAAAAACCACTCAGCGTTTCCATTCTGGAAGGTGCAGTTCATTTTTACTGCATTGTCTGAGGTATCGGGCCTTTTCTCTGACTCTGTGCATGCTATGTTACAAAGAATGAATTTTAAACATTTTTTAATATGATGAAAGCAAACTGTGGTGAAGTTTCAGTGAGCGCTGGGGGTCCTGGGCCCTAACACTGGGAAAGCACCTGGCTGAGTTTGGCAGCTCTGGGGGGGATTTGGAGATTCCTGCCACACTGCCCCATGCCTGTTGTTGTAGGCAGGGGCTGCAAGGAGAACAATTACATACAGGACAGAGAATTTATAATATTATTTTGTGATGGTCACCCAGAGTTAAATACAAGAAAGTGCAGGAAATCTGTCCACAACTCTAAAGACCTAGAAAATGCAGCTGAGGCCTAGATTCCACAGTAATGTCCTGCATGAGTCCAGCTGAAGACCTAGAGCTCATGACAGTGCCTCCCACAAGTCCAACTGGGGGTTGAGCCCACGACAATGACTCGTTCAAGCCTGTTTTTATGGAGCTGCACTGAGAAGGCCCAAAGGTCAGTGGTAGAAGCTAGAAAGTCTATGTCAGCGGGATGAAGGATCTGTGCCAGTAGGCTGAGTGTTCTACACTGGAGCCAAGAAGTGACACTCAAAATAAGGACTAGGGTGCCCCCCAAAAGTACCACAGTGACAGTGAGTTCCTGAGCTCCTCCAATGATAACAGCTGAGTACTTATCAGGAAGCCAATGTGACAAGCTTCTCCTGGGGATTAAACAGCACACATCTTCCCCTCTGGAGCCAGCAAGCAATGTTCAACATAAGGACCAGAGCTCCCGCAAAGTGAACCATAGCCATCCTCAGTGACAGGGTCCCGAGCTCCTCTGATGATAATGGCTGAATTCACATCAGGGAAGAAGCTCCACAAGCCCCTCAAGAGAACCAACAGCTCCAAACAATAATGCTTAGGAGAACCCACAGCACTACTCCTCTCCACATCTCCTTTTATGCTGGCAACTTTCCTCAGGTTGGCCAGCCACACTCAGCACCATGCCGATTTAGTTTCGCCGCTGTTAAGTTGACCACCACTTTTTAATCCACAGCACCTGTGCACCTCACCGAACAGAAGGTCGACATTCCTGCAAAATGCAAATGTAGGATCATTATTTAGAGCAGGCATCCGGTTATTAGAAGAAAGTAGGCCCCATATGCACGGTAATAACTATGATATGAATTAGAGCAGAGTTCCACTAAGATATTACATGCTGTGGCCACGTATGTTACTCCCCCATCCTCCCAACACCCCCAGAATTCCTCCATTCTGAACTCTCCAATCCATGCAGCTTTAGAGGAGGAACCAACACCGGGGTCACCCGTGTGATCTTCCAGGTTGCAAGCGTTTACACACAGAGCTTCGTTTCAGTTTGTTTTTGTAGTTCTGGGCACTGAGCCCATTGTCTTCACCTGACTACACCCCTAACCTCTTTTTACTTTTTCCTTTGAGACAGGGTTTCATTAAATCACTATATTGCCCAGGTGTGGCTTGAACTTGTAATCTTCCTGCCTCAGCCTCCCAGTGTGGGATTACCATGTGCTCCCCCATGCCCAGCTGACACAGTTTTTCATTCACTAAACACCAATGCTTTGAGGAAGGGTCCTCCATTTTTACAGATTAGGACATGAAGGCCTGAAGAATTTAGGGGTTGAGCCCTGATTCCCGCAGGTGAGGAAGTAGCCATCCTGTGAGCAATAGAAGCGCTCAGCTCTGTCATACCCTTAGGGGACCATGGTTAGGGACACAGCTCCTCACTGACCAGAGTGCTGTCCTTCCACTATGACCACATTTCAAGTCAAGTGTGTTTGCAGTGGAGGGACTTGAGGGTGGGGGCCGTCAACTGAGGCCAGAAAGGATGGCTTACCTGGAGACCCTGAGGGACCAGCAAGGGGGCTGGCCCTGGGGCCATGTCAGGGGGTGGCGGAGGGAGGATGCCAGGCCCATACTAGTGAGGAAGGAGGGTGGGAGAGCTGGATGCCATCCACCCGAGAGCAGGTGTGGGACTGGGTGGTCCCAACTGAGCCATGGGACAGGGAGAGGACAAGGCAGGGGGTGCCCAGCCTGAGGCACACACATCATTGATGGCTGTCATTAACATGATGTTGCTGTGTGTCTTTAATTCTGTATTAAATTATATCAAATGATCTTGCCATGTTACCCATACTTGGCTAAAATTTTTACCTTTTCTTAATTGCTGTCTTCAGCTTTTCACAGTAATCAAATGTTATATATGACTTTTAACTGGGCTATTCCCCAAACTCTTACCAATATAGAATCTAAAAGAGCACTAGGGTCTATCAACTCACCTGCATATGGCAACTATTTGTAGTTTGGGAAGTGAGGAAGCAGGTAAGATGTGGGGATCAGACGCATGTAGACACTGTGAAGAAATACAGTGTTAGTCACCTTCCGGCTGCTGGGACCAAAAACCTGGCACAGCCAACTTAAAGGAGGAGAGCTTTGTTTTGGCTAATGGTTTCCGAGGCTTCAGTCCATGGTCAGCTGGCTCCAATGCAGAAACGTCACAGTAGAAGTGTGTGGTGGAGCAAAACTGCTCACCTCATGGCAGCCAGGAAACAGAAGAGGGAAACAGCCCAAAAACAAGAGGCCTGTGACAAAAGCCACCTTTAAAAGCCATGCCCCAGAGACCTGCATCATTCAGTTGGGCCCTGCCTTCCAATAAGCCCACTGAGTTATGATTAATCCACTTAATGAATTTGGAGCCTTCATGACCCATTCAGCTCCTCAAAGCCCATCAGCACAGAACACAGGAGACTTACGGGGGATGTTGTAGATCTAAACCATTGTAGATCTAATCCTACGGTGGGTGATAGTGGCAGATTCTGGGTCAGGAAGAATCATGAAGTCACTGAGAGGACTGGAACAGAATGAAGAGGACAAAAAAGAAAAGAAAAAAAGGATACACAGTGGATGACCAGAAATGGTATTAGGTGGTGGCAGGAAGGGAGAGACCCAGGAAGCGGAGGAGGAGGCAGTACATGCTCAGGGACAGCAAGGACCCTGCTGACCCATCAGTCCCCAGGTGCCTCCTATGCTGTCCCCTCTCTGTGCCCAGCCTGAAGTGAAGAGGTGACTCTGCTGTCATTTTAACAGCATGGCCAGAGTGGCCTCCCTGAGACGAAGATATGTACAACACTAACAGGCACTGGAGGACCTCACTGCAGAGCTCTGTGCACTCCAGCCCAGCAGGGAAGCTGGCGTTGGTCAGCAAGGGCCACAAAGCAGGCAGGCACAGGGCAGGATGCAGATTCTATGCAGGGCCCTTGGCCACCATGAGGACTTTGGCTTTTGCCCCGAGAAATGGGGAGCCATTGTGGGTGTGGAACAGACAGTGATAGGAACTGACTTACATTTTAACAGGATGGCTTGTTTCATATTACAGCTGGGGCGCTCCGTCCTGACAGGGTGTTCTGAGATAACAGCAAGTTCTGATTTACAGTCTGCGAGACCTTGGGCTCTAAACTGCACCAGCCTCGGCCACCTCACCAGGGCCCCGTGAGAGTCCTGGGGCGTGCTCTACACATGCACATGCCTGGGGGTCAGTGCCCTGCTAATAATGCAGAGTGGCAGAGTCCAGGGCCAAACGCCGAGTCACATGTTAACAAGTGTTTCTAGACTAAGCGTGTATCATCCAAAAGAGTAATCTCACCTCCAGAGAGGTCAAAATTGAATCTTGGGAGGTTAAAAATAAATCTTACTCTCAGGCTAGCAGTGGCCAAGGTGTGCGTGATCATGAAAAAAATGGTGGGGGACAGGAAGTTAAGGAGTGAGTAGCGGAAAGATTACCGAGCCAGGATTTGAGAGACACAGCTGGAATCAGCTCTGTCCTTAACTCGGTGGAAGAACTCAAACCAGTATGACTCGAACCAGCACTTCTGCTTCTGGTGATTTTACAGGTGATTTCCAAAAGTGAAATAAAATCCTCAACTGAAAGATCTATTAGGTTATCTCCAGCTATAGGATTATAGGAAAATGCATGCTAGGGTCAGTCAGTTATACATGCCTGATATGGAACCCCAAGGTATTTATCTGATATTTGTACCCCTTCAACTTCCCTTTGCAATCAGATAAAAGGCCAGTGTAGATAGCTGTTAAACTCACTACCTTTTCCTATAGACATTTTTTAAGCTGTCTCCAAAGGTAGAGTTCTTAAAATGCTGCTCAAATTCCCTCTAGGAGATTTCCAGGTACAATTCTGGAGCCTGAGAGTGCGATCAAGTTTTGGTGACGGGCTGCCCATTAAATTCTTTGCAGCCCGTCCACCAGGGTCCCAGGGCTGCCCAGTTCTCAGTGCTTGTAGGCTTTACAACCCATCAGAGCTGTCCTTCCAAAAGACAGGAGATCCTAGGGTGGGGCCTGGACACAGACACAAGCAAGTGAAAAGGAGACTCAGATGGTGCTGGACCTGGCCAAAGGCACTGAGAAAGTCTTCAGCAGCTTCTTCTCTGTCTGTTAAAGTTTTCATCTTTCTTCCCGGCCCTCCAATCATACTTAAAATCCCTTGGAAGAGAGAAACTGCTTTTTTTTTGGCCTCTGTTTAAGTAGTGCCCAGGTCAACATTCTGTATGTAAGAGGATTTAGTGAATGTTGACTGAGATGACTGCAGAGACTTAGGGGGAAAAGTAAAAAGCCGCAGATCTTCAAGTCCTGTTTGGCATGGTCTGTACTGGCGGGCCCAGACGCCGGAGCCTGTATCTTCTTTTCCTTCTACCATTAAGCCACCTGGTGGTGCTTCCAGATAAGAGTAGTAAATGAATCTGTTGCCCAAACAGAGCACTTCTAGCTCATTTATCACAGGGTCCCCACACAAGGAATTGTTCTGTGTGACGAATTGGCAATGTAACAGATGGGTTGGCATTGTGAAGAAGTACAGCCGTCCACTGACTTGCAGGGGCTTCTTTAAGCTGTCCACCTTTAGAGACAATTGCGGGAAGGAGCTCTACCAGTGACAAATGGCTAACTATTGAGAATCTCGGTGTGCCCTGGGAAAGCAATCTGAGTCCACCTCCAGTTTAGCCACCAGAAAATCCCAGAGTCCACTTGAAAACATCTTTGGGCATGAAGGAGTTAACTGAGCATGACAGCTTTATCTTCAGTCCAGTGGGCTGTGGTTTGCTTATTAAAGCCTCGGTAAATGATTGTTAGAGACCTGTCATTGATAGCTGTGGCTAGTCACTGCGTTCCAAAAGCACATCAGTTCCTGTGTGAGGAGGCACTGCGTCCCCAGCCTGTTGACCTGTTGTGATTGGATCCATCAACATGAGTGATGAGGACTATAGCAACGGCTACGACACTATCCGGGAACAGGGGACCTACAAAGTTTCAGACCCGGTAGAATATGATGAAGTTCCAGACCCAGTAGAATATGATGAAGTTCCAGACCCTGCAGGAGACGAAGGAGTTCCTCTTAACCATGATGTTTATGAAAACTTAGGCCCTGAACACACTCTTTCCGCTGCTGGCCTACACGACTGTGAATATGCCTCGGTGCGGGTCTACACCATTCAAGGTGAGGAGAATGGCTTCCCGTCTCCCCAGCCAGAGGCAGGAGACTACCTCCTGCCTGATGAGGTGTGTGCTGAGCCCCAGGATGGGGACATCTCAGTGCATGGGTTACTGTCGCCAGCCCAGGACCTGGAGCCCCGCCTAGCACAGCCCCTGGAAGACAGCAGCACAGAGAAGGAGGCACCGCTGTCCCCCTCCAGCTTCACCATCCAGCACAGCCGAGACTTCTCCAGCAGCTGGTCCCCCACCTTCCACTCTGGGAACGACAGCTTGGATGGAAAAGAGGCTGTTCTGGGGAGCCCTGAGATCTTCCTGTTTGTGAAGGTAAGGCAGCTCTGGTGGCACATGGCACACGCAGGTGGCATAACTTGTGCTTCATTCTGCTTTGAGGACCAGGGATGGATTAGGTCCGTCATGCCAGGACTTTTCAAAATTACCAGAATCCAAAAGTACTCTGCAAGTATTTTTTAATCACTGACTTTAATGAACCTGTGTCAGACACTTTTTTAGCGTATGTGTGAAAGAGTGGAATATCACTGCTCAAACCTTCACCTTTGGGACAAGTCTTTGGTGCATTTTCCTGCCTGGTCACATCTCTTCCCCTCAATGGGATCTTTAAGAATGAAGCCAGGGCTTCAGGAGGAAATCAGGTCTATGGCCAGGAGCTGGGGTTTCCTCCTGGGGTTTTCAAGGTTACAGATACTTCACGATGTGGTCAATACAGGCCATCACTGTCACCCCTCCTGGGACCAATGGTACCAAACTCTGAAGAAGTCAAATGGTCTCAGTAGTATTAAAATACAAACTATGTGTTAATAGTTAATGCCTATGATACTGAAACAAAGAACATCGGTGCCCTTGGCATTACACTGCTCTGTCATAAAGATTGTCACTAGGTATGTTACCAAAATGAGATTCAGGGCTAAGCAAATCTCCCTTCGCAGTCAGTTTGGCGGATTCTTTATCTGCAACACCCCCCAGCACACAATATTCATCTTTACATAAATTCTTTCTTGTGAAGAGAAAATTAGAAAATACTTCTATTTCTTGCTAATAAAAATGATTATTTTATGAATGGCCCCAAACTCCTGACCATCCTCATATTTCCTCTTCCTGGCCTCCAATAATACTTCCAATGCAATATACTTTATTTACTAGCTGAGTCCATGAATATATTCTACTGTGTACTTTGTGTGCTAATCGCGTCTTCCTTATTCTACTGTAGGGTCTTTTAAAATCACCCAGCCCGGTGCTTGTCTTGTCTTTGGGGGACCTGAAAAGCCTTGCTCAGCACTGGGCCTGGCTTTGGGGGAAGACAGGCTAAGATACAGCTCTTGCCTGTAAGAAGCCAACTACAGCGTACGGGAGGCAGATGTGCACTTGGGGACTCATAAGAAATGTGGCAGATGGAACCAAATCATGAATGAGTGCTGCAGCACTGGGGAGGGATCCCGGGTGTGCACAGAGAAGCAGGGAAGGCTCTCCGGAGGAGGCAGCCCCTGAGGGGTACACACTTCCTTCCGATCTCCACATCCACATCACCCATGTGTTTTCAAAGGGCGAAGGATAGCTGTACTATGTACTCAGCACAGAAGCATCCTGCGTACAATCTCATAGACAGGCAAGGTGGGTCAACAGCATCTTTAGCATCACCATCTACACTGGCCCATCAAGACACGATTTATAAACCTGGTAAAGCATTGCTCTCCCCAGAAAGTAGCCTATCGCTGGCATTAAGCCAAACAGAGATCACCCAGCATGCAGGAACACTGGCCTTGCCCACACCATCAAGGGGGACTTGCAATTTTAAAAGTCACATTGCTTCATAGGCCTGCCTGCTGGGATCAGGCCTCCCTGCCACCACAATCCTTCCTGGGAGGTTTCATAAGTAATGCATTTACTTTGCTTACCATGGAGGCAAACAGAGATTTATCCCCATAGAGAAGATCAAAGGAGAAGGAGGCTGAATTTGGACGCCGAGTCATACTCAGTTTTGGAGCAGGAAGGGCGTCAAGGCAGTGGGCTCTGCTAGAGCAAAGCCCGAAGTACACGCAAGCCTGGGATGGCGGGGAGTAGCCGGGCCGTGGAGCTGCCAGGCAGTGGTGGGGCGAAGGCTGCAGCCTAAGGTGTGTGGGTTCTATCCTAAAGACCATCTAGGGAAGCAGAGCGGTTTTGAGGAGGAGCTTTTGAGCAAAGCATTATTTTTAATGATGGATCAGCAATCAAGAAGCATTTCCACCTGCCCAGCAGGACTGGCTTAGACATTCATCCTCACCATGCTTCATTCTAAGATTAGTTCGAGGGTTGTGTAAATATTTTGTGTGTCATTGATACTGGCATCCAGATATTTAGATCTGTGGCTCCATAAAGATACAGTTCTAAAGGAAAGGCCAGCCAGTGTGATGGTGTATATAGATTATCTCTATGAGCATCCAGGTATTTTATATTTTGTGGGATGAAGGGAGATAGGATAATTCCACATGAAGTATTGGTTCATGTTTTTTAGTACTGTCTGTAGTAAAAATTGCCGTGTAGGTCTGGAGCAGACTGGTGAGGTGACTGCAAAGCTATACACCAGGTATCTTCGAGGAAAGGAGTCAAAGGTCCCCCTCTCACACTCCTCTGGACAGACCATTGTCATGTCACATGTCAAATATATCTATGGAAATATTTGTGGGATCAATCTTTGTGCTTGTCTGCTGGGTCCCTCAATTCTTTCACGGCACCAGCAAAGCATGGGAAAATGAAACCACCAGCAGGTGTAAACCGAGATCTCAATTTTTGTCATAAATTTCTTCTTAACTAGAATACCTGCAACACAATCAAGACCCAGCTTTGTTCTAAACCATTTTCTAAGTGCCCAAGCCAACTGGTCTGCTGTGTATATTACAGTGCCTTCAATGGATGAAGTCACAGAATCCTGGGGCTGCCACAAGAACACTGAAAACCAGAAGCCAGCAGCTGGCACCCTGGGGTCTGCCCTGGGTGCTCTCTTGTGTTCTGGCACCACTGGCCTGGGCTGCAGGATGTGCGTCACTGTGACCTGGGAGCTTTGGGAACATCTCTGAACTCTGTACGATGTGTCGGTGACCTCTTGGGGGCCCAGAGCACCCAGAGGTGTTAACTGAGGCTGTGATGAAGCCCTGTTGCCTTGTTTGGGAGCCCTATGGGAGCCGTAGGTATGTCATGGTGTGACCTGGCGCCTCGATGGGCCTTTCAGCTTCTGGAGAAAGCCTCACTGATGAGGGTTGAGAAGCGTTTCTCATAGTCACTTGGGGAGGAGGTGACTTGGGGAGCTGGCGCTCTGCAGTAAATATCTACACAGGGGCCCACCGCCTTGCTAAGTGGAAGTTGGGATGCTGGTTCCCGGGAGCCTGCTAACTCAGTGTCCATTCAGCCACAGCTACTGCCCTGCCCCCATGCCCAGTGCCACCAACTGTATACACCAAAACTATTTGAATAGCTTAGATTTCTGTTTCTCCTTTACCTTCTCACAGTACAGCCAACCACACCTCCTAAAGTGTTCTTGTCCTTTCATCTCGGCTGCTATGGTCACTGCCATCTTGACCACAGCCACTCGGCTGCCCACACTGCCTGGATATTCATCTCCATGAGCCCTGCCCAGCCTCAAGGATGTGCTCCCCTGGAGTGCCCAGCCATGCAGCCTTTCTTCCAGCTGTGCAGTGGCTCCCTCTGCTTCCCAGGGAAAAGGCTTTCATGACCTCTTAGGCCTCAGCCAAGACATCACGGGTAAAGAACATCTTCCCTGCACTTGTCATGTAGTTTCTTGATTCAGGGCCTTTGCAGAGTTCCCAGCTCCCTTCCTGGGACAACCCATCCTTTAGATGTAGCCCAGCAGTCACCTGTCAGGAAGGCTGGGGCGAGCCTGACACTGACCTCAGCGTTGCTTCTTAACAAGGGCTGCTGTGGTGCCCGTGTTAAGGACGGAGAGGCTCAAACAATGGAAAGTCGTTCCTCACCACGCTGAAGATTGCAAGTCCAGAGTGGAGGCTGGTTCCCCCTGAGCCTCTCTCCTTGGCCCGTGGATGGCAATCTCCTCTCACAAGCTTCCCCTGTGCACATCTGTGTCTCTATTGCCTCTCCTTTTAGGGACACCAGGCACTGTGGATTAGGGCCTATCCTACTGGCCTCATTTTAACTTAGTTATCACTTCAAGGACCCTCTCTCCAAATATCATTCCATTAGCAGGTAGGCCCTGGGGATTAGGATTTCAATTTATGAATCTGGCAGGAAGTGTAAGGGCCCAATTAAGCCTGAGATACTTGATGCTGTGACTATGTGTTTATGTCTCCTTGTCTTGCTAGCTGTGAATTTGGAAGGAAGGTCTGCCTATATCCACTCTTGTGTACGTGGTCCATGGTGTACTTCACTGATGGCTGCGTGAGGGAAGAGGGCCAGTATGAGTCATTTCCAGGGGCCTTGGGGTCATGATGGAGGAGGCAGGATTGTACCAGGGCCCTCTGCAGAAGGAAGAAACCCTCCCTCCAAGCTCCTGCCAGAGTTTTCAGGGTTGCTATAGCAACAAGGGGATGGCTTAAAACAATAGGATCTACCCTCTCACCATCCTGGAAGTCCTGTGTCTGACGATGAGATGTTAATAGAACATTTCACTCCCTTCAAAGACTCTAAAGCAGACTCCTTCTTTGCCTTTTCCAACTTCTGATGGCTCCTGATGACTTTGATTTGCAGTTATATGGCTCCAGCTTCCAACTCTGTTGCCCCATGACCATCTCCTCCATGTCTTTGTATTTATTTCCCTTTCTCTTCATTTCAAAAGCAGCTTTAGGGGTTGAGAACCAGCTCTAGTCCAGGATGATCTCATTTCAATATCCTTACTGGTATCTACCATGACTGTTTTCCTAAATAAGAGTCCATTCACTGGCTCCAAGTGGATTAAGGTTAGGGTGGATGTATACTTTGGAGTGCCACTCTCCAACCCACCACACCTCTGTAGAGAGAATGAGTTGGATTGAAACACAGGAACCTCTGGACATGAGTAGCTGACTTAGGAACCATATTTGCCTCAGAGGCAGGGGATTCTGGAAGGACTTAGGGACCAAAATTCTCACTTGTTGATCTCAACAAGTCCTGAAGTCAGGCAGAAAGCCAATACTCACAAATTTGGTTTGTTAAACTCTGAAAGAATGCCGGAGTCTATGGCCTTGAGGATTCATTTGCACAGTATTTGGGGCTAAAACACTAATAAGATGCCTCCTATCTTCATAGCAGAGTGGACATAATGAATTCAAGCGCCCTCCTTGTTTTGGGGCCTGCCTTTGTGCTTA
>PVJX010042594.1:0-14070 GCA_004027295.1 Dolichotis patagonum | reverse complement strand
CTAGCGACAACGGGCAAGCCCGTCCACACAGCGACCGTGTCTCGGCCTCAGAAGAGTCAGGCACGCAGCCTGGAGCGGGCCTGGAAACGCGCTCAGCACAGGCCACACACCAGCACCAAGGGTCCAGGACAGGACGGAGAGGCTGCCTCCTGGGAACGGGCTCTCTGGCAGGGCCTGGGTACATCTAGAACTAGACAGGCGGTGGTTACACAGCACTGCCAAGGTACCCAGTGCCCCTGAATCACGTGTGTTAACATGGCTGTCTCTACGTAGCCCAAATTTTATCTCAAATTTTTAAAGTCAGAGAGCAGGAGAGGGCGTGGTGGGGGCTGGGCTAGGACTGGGCTGGGGGCGGGGCGGGACTCCACCCGGGAGAACAGAGGCAGGAGGGGAGAGCCAAGCCCACCGAGCCCACCCAGGTCACCCCAACTGTGTGCCCCAACGGGTTTCAGGGGCACATGGAGCCCTGCCGGCCTCGCCAGCTGCCCACCCACCTGCCCCCTGGGCCACGGCCACACACCCCGACCTCTGCATCCTTCACACATCACCTCTGCCTGACCCTGGTCCTCCCGACTCCACTTGGAGTCACAAGTGTAATTACAGCTGCCAACGTCCCTCCCACCTCACCTGCAGAGTTCAGAGTGAGGAGGCTGATGTGTCTTTGGGGGTCACCACTCAGTGCCCCCCCTTATGCCTGCTGCCAAGCACACAAGATCACAGCAACCTGCAGCTGGGTTTTGCAGCCTGCAGAAGAGGCACAAGGACAGCCCTGCCTAAGAAGCCCTGACAGGGGGACACATCCTTCACAGCCTTAGCCCCAGGGCTGGGGACACATTGTAGAGCCATGGGACCCCCAGCCAGGATACCCCCAATCTGCAAGGAGACAAGGGCCTCTCCACACACCTGGGGTGCCTCGTTTCCCCCCTACCCCACCCCACCTCTGATCCTGCAGCCAGCAGCAGAGGAGACCGGATGAAGTCTGCAGCTCCCCCTCTGGAAGCACAGTCGGGCTGTAACAGCAGACCAGCTCGATCAGCTCATTACACACCCACACCTTCGAGGGCTAGCAAATGATCAGCTCCTTCAAGGAAGCCCTGGGCTCCTGTCCCGCCCTAAAAAGCCAGGTAGGCCTCAGGGCTGTGGGCCGGTGTGTGGGCTTTCAAAGGCGAAGGCCTTGGCTCAAGGGAGCCTTTGGCTAATTAGTAAGAGTCAGAAACCTTCTTCAGGGCTGAGGGCTGAACCCAGGGGCACTCGTCTGGGCCCTGCATCAGGTTTCACTTGGAAACAAGGTCCTGTTAAGTTGCCAGGGGAGACACTAACTTGCAGTTCTCCTGCCTCAGCCTCTCTGAGCACCACGATTCAGAAATGGGCTCTGATGAGAACCCCAGCCGGTCTCCGAGAGCTGCAGGTGGAAGCCCCCAGAATGCCCTGTTCTGGTGGAAATCTCAGCCCACGAGGAGCAAGAGGGAACCTTCAGACCAGGGGGGCCTGGAGGGGCTGCCAGGAGGTCCCCCATCCACTGAGCTCACAGCAGGGTGTGTGAACTGCCAGAGACCCCAGCCTGGGGCTGCAGACCTCAGCAAAGGTCCAGAGAGACTGGGGTTCAGCTGGGAGAAGAGGGGGAAACGGAAGTCAGGATGGGAAGAACAAGCATGGGGAAGGAGGCCATGGCCTGTCCCGTTTGTTCCCAGCTCCGGGGACCCTGGAGCGGCTCCTGAGGGGACGCCTAACCCGAAGGCCTTGGCTGGCTGCACCCCTGGGGCCATGGCCACACCACAGTCTGCACTCTGCACAGGGCTCAGTGGGGCCCTGAGGGCAGGGTGGGGGGCGGTGGAGAACGGCTGTGGGTACAACTCGAAGGCGAGGCGGGCCTTCCGGGCTGGCGATCCTCCGGAGCTGCCCAGCCTCCCCCTCTGGTCACTTGGGAAGCACCTGCCAGACCCTACCCCGCTTGGCTTCCGGTAACAAACTACAACTGTGCTCCTTCTGTGCACCAAGACCCAGGGCGTCACCGAGCGGAGCGTGGTCTCTGGAGCCCCACACGTTGTCACCGTCAGGGAAACAAACTGCTGAGACACTTTCGGGCCAGCGCTGAACTAAGGGGTCCAGGTGCCTATCATCTGAAGCCCAGAGGCTGTGTCCCTCCCTGGCTCGGACAGGGCACTCGGGACAGGGCCACAGCTCACCAGGACGCAGGGCGCAGACCTGGGACTCACTGTCCGCTGTCTGGGCTGCTCATGCCCCACCTGGGGGACAGCAGTGACCTCCTGTCCCCACCACAGCCTCGGGCCAGGGCAGTGGCTGTCGCCTGCCCAGCCACGGCAGGTGGCTCAGCCAGCACCTGGAGGAGGAGGGGCTGGGCTGCAGGGAAGGCACCCGCCCGCCCCAGTCCCAAGGGGCCTCCCTACTGCACAGACAGCAGGACACACAGGGCCAGTTCTCTCCATGTTCTTTGCCACCCTCAAAGCCACCCCTGCGTCCTGCCCTGTTCTCCCTCCAGGAGAGGGTGCTCAGTCCCAGGACCACGTAAAGCGCCAGGCCTGGACCTCACTGGGTTACAACTGCCTGCCACAGACCTGGACTCCAGGCCACACTCTGTTCCAGGGGGAGGAGAGACAGCAGCTTGGGACTGCGCACCTGGGCCAAGGCACAGACTGACTCCATGAGGACCACACTGTCACCGCCACTGCGTACAAGTGTACCGACACGCACGCGGGAAATGGGCGAAGCACAAAGGCAATGCACAGCTAGCTGCTTTGCATCTGGGAACCCGTTTATCTGCTGGTTGCTTCCGCCCTGCACTGGACTGAACCCGTTACCTTTGCACTGAACAACATCCGCAGGCCCCCAACTCACCATTTTAAATTTTAAGGCAGGGTCTCCCTGAGTCACCCAGCCAGGTTTGAACTTGTAATCTTCCTGCCTCAGCCTCCCAGAGTTTTAGGATAACAGGCCTGTGCCACCAGGCCCAGCTTCTTTGGGAATTCTGTGTCTCCCGAGAATCCGGGACCACAGACGTCCTAGGGCTCACACAGGTGCTCGAGCTGAGCAAATACCCTACCTGGGGTGCTGTGCCCCCCAAATGCCCTGGCACCTGGTCCTGGGCAGGCATGACCAGTGTCCCTGAAGGGCATGCTGCAGTGGACATCGGGCTCACAATGCAGCTGGTACCCGGGCAGGAGGAGCTTTTCAGTCACCCCAGCTGCCCTGTGTCCTCGGGGAACCCCAGACAGCAGGGAAGGGCAGCGCCTGTGCTGAGCGTGTCCCCGCGGAGCCGCCCTCTGGTCCACTGGTCAGAGTCAGAATTTGCACTGGCCAGTTCTCAGCTGGAGGGAGGTCGGGGGCCGGGCCACCCTCCCCGAGATCCATGATGTACAGAGACTGGAGGCCAGGCCTCGGACTCATGCGCTTCCCTGAGGGTGAACCCTGTGAGCCGAAGAGAACTGAGCGGGGCGACGCAACCCGAAGGCCCAAGTCCTCCCCCACCGGCCTGTGAGCAGCAGCCCTGTGCCGGCAGCCACACAGCCTGCGGACCCCAGCAGCCGCTGCACCATGCCTGCGTCCTGCTCTGCGCACGCGGGTGCAGCTAGGCGGGCAATGGTCTGTGAAAGGACTAATTTGCTGATCTTATTACCTAAATTGAAGGAGATTTCACAGCCGTCGGTAACGTGCTACAAGATTTCCCTGGTGCGTACCGCGGGCCCCTCCCGCACATGGAAAATCCACCGTCCAGCTGGGCAGTGGCTCTCCGTGGAAAGCTCCAGGACCTGTGACGCTGGGGACCACGGGGCCACCTGGGCAGAGCGTGCTCCAGGAACTCACCTGATCCCTTTGTTCTGTGCGATGCTGTGCAGGGAGAGCCGGGACACCGCAGAGATGACCTGTGGGGACAAAGAGAGCGCCTGTGATTTCCTGAGCCACCCGGAAGTCGTCCCAAAGCTGCAATCGAGCGTTCACCGTGGGTAGGATGTTACCCAAGTACAGCCTGCCCCCTAGGAAACCGCGCAGCACCCTGCAGGCGTCAGCCCTGTTTGCAGGCACCACGCCGCACGAATCCCAGCTGGTAGAGGACTGCTCCTCGCCATCACCCCCTGGTTACCAGAAAAGGGGCCACCCGAGCCGGGCTACTGCGCGTCTTCATGAGTCCCGCGGTCGTTCTAGACGTCACTGCCAGCAGCTGCTCATGTTCAGAGCAGGTGGCGACCCTCTCAGACATGGGGACATGGAAGAGGCCAGAGGGCCCCACAAGTGCCCAAAGCCTCAGCACAGCAGGGACATGGTGCAGAGGCCAACACCCGCATGTGCTGCTCTCTTCGAGCCACTGCCCCGACACCCAGGCAGCTGTCCACTCCCCACAGGCACCACCAAGGGCCCCGGTACAGACACTGTAGAGTCTCCCCAGGATGACAGACTCATCCAGCCAAGCTCCTCCTCCCTGTCCCCTGGGCTGGCCACCACCACACACACGAGGCCCCACATTCCAGTTATCCCACAGATCTTGAAAAGGACAGGCTTGGTGGAAGGACAGGAATGAAGATGGGGAAACTGAGGTAGGGGAGGAGGCAGCTGACCGAGGAGCACAGAGTATCACACACAGGAGACAGAACCAGAAACCACTTCAGGGTGCAGCAGGCGGGAAGAAGGTGATACCAGTCACACCCAGCCTGGCCCAGGAAGCAGCCTGGACCCAGGACCTGCAGTGTGGCGGGAAGTTACCCAGGTGTGTGTGTCTGGGTATGTGTGCATACCATGCATGCCTCCATGCACGCACACATGCTGTGAGTTCTTCCGTGTGTGCGCACACCGTGTGTGCCTCCACGTGTGCATGCGTGCGTTTTGGGGAGGGGTGGGCAATAAGAAAACGGCCCCTGTAACCGTGCACTCACTCACAGGCGGTCCCCAGTGCTGGCTGCCCTGGGCACTGCACCCAGCGGGTTTCTGGGGTGCAGCATACCAGCACGTTCCCTGCAAGCCGCCCTGCAGGTGGAAGATCCAGGCTGGGCACTGGCACAGAGTCGCTATGGGACACAGTCCTCAGGCCTCAGACCCCTCCCAGGCTGTTCTGCTTCCAGCAGCAACTTCCAAACAGGGAGGAAAACACGGCACACAGAAGGGTCCCTCTCGCCGGGTGAGCACCAACCCCATCGGCGGCTCTGTGTCGGGGCCAGGGCTCACAGAAGTTACGAGCCTGCACAGCAACAGGGCTTCTTGTGTCCCCAGACAAGACTCAAAGGGCCATTATGCAGCCAGCCAGCCGCTGCTCCCAGCCACATGTGCTCCAAGGTGCCTTCCACAAATAGGGAGCCACTGGGCCTTCAGTGTTATTTTTGGCTTTTAAGAGCTCTGAACATTTAGAAGGAATAAAAATTAAAGCAATATTGCTGGATGTCCTTGGTACCAGGCCAGAAACATGAGACCTGAACAGATACCCAGCACAGAGCACACAGGCCACCTCTTCCCATGCTTCCCGAGGCAGACATCACTAATCAACCACCACACAGTGAGCCTGTGAGCAGCCTGCAGGTATGGGATCCCTGATGGGGTCCTGGGTTGGCACCAGCCACTGTCAGCACCTATCCAGGAGATACAGCCTCGTGGAACCCAGGACTGACCGCTGTGGAAGATACACATGAGTCCCCGTGTCCCCACGCCTGTGGCCCTGGAGCGGAGGGGCTCCTCAGTCGCACCGACCAGCCAGCACCCAGGCCTCAAGTGTGCAGCACCCACTCCAAGGTGGCAGCTGTCGCTGGTGGTTTGTGCACAGCTCGGCGGCTCCGGGTGGCTGATGACACGCGCTGAGCCATGCTCTGTGAGCCCGACCCAGCAGCCAGTCTGGCCAGCTTTGCCCAAGCTGCCTATCCCTGGGTCCCCCTGGCTGGCAGCTCCCTTTTCTGTCTATGCAGACAGAACCACTCAGGGGCTGTCCCAGGACCCCACTGCAGTGATACGAAGCCCAGATCATGGATTAGACAGAAGGGAAGGGGCAGCCCCCCAACAGCTGCCATCCTACACCCCCGCTGCAGCAGAAGGAAAGCAGGGACTCTGCAAAGACCCCCTCCCAGCACAGAGCACTGGATGTCCCCAGGGCAGCCCTCTTGGTGACAATCAAAAGCCGCCTCACTCAGGGTCCCTGTGGACGCCTGCCTCCAAGAGCATAAATGTCAGAGGCTGACATTTTCCCAACTTTTATTTGCGCTTCCCAGCTGCGTCCCAGATAGCCTATGAATGAAGATGCACCCCTCTCCCCTCCTTCCCCCCTGCATGCCTAGCTCCATCCTGGGGCTCAGCTGGGGGTGCTGGGGGAGGAGGCTGTGCCCCAAGAGGACCTGCTAGAGAGCCCCTGCCTGCTCCACTAGCTCCCCGCAGCTGGGCCCACTGTGCCGGCCACCAACATCCACCCCAGGCCTCACATACAACAGAGCCTGGTGGACAGCACAGGAAGAAGGGGACAGGGTGGCTCTGTTCCCACCCAGCTGCAGATGCTCTGACCCCCAACCACTGACCCCTGACCCTGAAGGAGTCCACAAGCCCTGGCACGCTAGCACCTGCACAGCAGGACCTGTGGAGGGCAGGGAACCCCACACTGTCCCCAGAGCCCCAGAATCTGTGTTTATTGACCAGTCCCTGGTGGCTGGGAAAGTGAGTCAGGCAGGTAACACTGTAAACTGAACACCAGTAAGCAGTGGGCTGGAACATCCAGGGTCGTCCCAGAACAGGGGCCGAAATGCTGAGGGCTTCAGAGCCAGAGAGGCAGGAGAGCAGTCCCGAAGGCCTCCACGGAAAAGACGCCAGGGGTTAGGGTCCAGGCAGAGCTGTCTCCACCGGGGGCCCCGCCAAGCCCAGGCTTCCTGACCCCAACCACTGGGGTCTGCTGTCTCCCCTGCCAAGCAAAAGACTGACAAGGGTGCGGGCTGGGGGACCCCTCTCAGAGCCAGGCTCACCACTGGGGAGAAGCTGGGAGGCAGCGGGGGCCCACAGGCGCCTGAGGGCAAGCTGACCCAGCAACTCTTCCGCCCTGAAGTGGCAGAGCCGCGTCCTCCTCCCGGGCCCCACCTGCCCTGCTGTCACAGGCTGAGCTGCGCACCCGTGACAGGAGCAGGCCCCTGTCGGAAAGGGTTTGCCGTAGCGGCTCAGCCTGATGTAACAGCAGGCAGCAAGGCCAGGGCGCAGCCTCCCCGCCCAGCACCTCCAGGGTACCAAGCCCGCTGCTGTGGCTAAGCTCTCCCTGCTCATCCTCTGGGCAGCAGAGCCCAGGGCCGTGGAGGCTGCTCAGGCCGGGTCCCCAGGGCCCCCAGCTACAAACCCGCACAGAGGTACAAAGGCTGACCTCATCGGCCCCACCTCCCCAGGCAGTGAGGGCCACCAAAGAGGCTTACGACACCATCCCTGGGGCCACGTACTTCCAGCAGCGGAGACGCCCAGGGCAGACCGCCGGGAGCCTTCGGTTCCATGGAGCACAGAGCCCCTACCAACAGCGGAGGCTCTACCCGAGAAGGTGCAGGCCCGGCCACCCCCAAAGGCGCTCCCTGCAGGTTTCCAAATGTGTGACTGCCTGGCAGCAACTTGGTGCCCGGCACAGGATGCAAAGGAAATGAAACAAGCACATCCACAAGGGAATCAGCCCCGGGTAAAGGCATGCTCCGCAGGGAACGCCCTGCTACAAAACACATTCATAAATATCTCAAGCGAAGAAAACCGGTTGTAAAACATGTACAGTAGACATGAAATGTTTAAAATATAGCTCCTAGAAGAGTCTGGCAGGCACCGCACGACGGCTGGCAGCCGTCAGCCCTGGCCAGGTGAATCCTCGCCCTCCTTGGCTGAGCCTGGGGGTACCGACCTACACCCCACATCCTCAAGGGCCAGCCCATCACGGATTCGCCTGTCCACACAGCATGGCACTCAAACCAAAGGGCCCTAAACACAAGACCAGTCATGCCCTCCATGCCCCAGCCATCACAGCCCCCAGAGCAATCCATGGCAGGCTTCCCGCTGCCAGTGAAGCAGCCAGGAAGCCAACGGGGAACCCAAGCTTGAGAAATTGAGGGCTGCGCTCTACGGGAGACAATGCACTTGAAAGGCAGCAATCTGTGAAGACGCGCCTTCCAGCTTTGTGTTCCAAGCACCTCACATAAGGGAGCTACTGGGCAAATGCTGGTATGGGTGGGGAGGTGGACAGGGGACTGTGAGTGAAAGAGACAACAGGTAGATGGATGGACGGATGGGTGGTGGATAAACAGATGGACGGATGGGTGGATGGGTAAATAGATGAATGGATAAGTGGATAGGTGGGTAGCTGGGTGTGTGGTGAATGGATGATGGATTGATGAAGGATGGATGCATGGATGGATGGATGGATACACTGGTGGATGGGCGGTGGACTGACGCACGGATGGATGGATGGATGGATGGATACACTGGTGGATGGGTGGTGGACTGATGCATGGATGGATGGATGGATGGATGGATAAACTGGTGGATGGGTGGTGGACTGACGCATGGATGGAGGGATGGATGGATACACCGGTGGATGGGCGGTGGACTGACGCACGGATGGAGGGATGGATGAGTCAGTGGGTAAAGGAAGGAATGGATGGGATGAGAAAAAGCTTCCAAAGGGAACCTGCCTCCCAACGCCTACTTCTCAATTATCAGAACGTGAGCTCCCACTTAGTACCCCCACTGTGTACAAAGCACCAGGAATATCGTGACATAAACAAGTCCTGTGCATAACCTCCACTTATCAAACAACGACAGGGGACTCGAGTCGATGTCCCTGCTGCAGGTCGCCAGCAGGAAGCGTCTAACAGAGGGACGAACCACATGGCCCAGCCCCGGGCCTCTGTCTGCTGCACGGCAGCCCACAGGAGCGTGCTGCTGGCGTCAAACCCTCTCCTTCCAGGCTAAGCTGGACCTGCTTTTCCAGCCTCTCCTCAGCTCCTGAGGCTCACGCAACAGCACAAATAGGCACAAAGGGCATCACCTGCGGGTATGGCTTGTGACACTTCTCTGTCCGTAGGATGACCTCAAATCCCCATGTTACATGCCAAGGCCACCACCAGCCCACAGCGGTGCATGGTGCAGAAGCTCCGCCCACTCACCCCCAGCCCCTCTGAGCGCTCAGCCACCTCCTGTGGAAACTGCCACAGCCTGGGCAGCCTATGTGTCACAGCCACCAGGCCTGTCCCATCCACACTGTGCCTGCGTCTTCCACTGGAACTCAGAATGTGACCCTCAGCATGGGGCTCCTCCTTTCAAGCCTCCGTCAACTGCTCCAGGCAGCAGTGACACTGAGCCACAATGAAGTCCCGCCACCCTGACGGGTCAGCCTGCCTTCCAAAGCCAACCAGAGCCTGAGCCAGCTGGAGGCTTCTGCTCACTGAGCCAGGGGTGGCAGGTGACATGAGCAACACCTGGCAGATGCACCACCGGCCAACCCGGCCGCTCACAGAGTGTGTGATCAGAGGCCTGCTGGCCCTGCTCCTGGCTGTCACCTCGGATCAATGGGCAGGAGCCGTTAAATCCTGGCCCCAGCCCAGCCCTCCTTATCAGCTGCTGCCAGCATCTGGAATGCACACGTGGCCACGAGCCAAACGGTACAACTGTGAAACGCATTTAAATGCGCTGCCCGGAAACTCACCTCTCTGCCACGGAATCAGCAGCTGACAGGGCTGCGAGCTCAAGAGCAAATCACTGTAAATTGCACTCCCAGCTCAGCCCAGCTACCCTCCTGCTTTTCCTTTTCACATAGAAAGCAAGGTCAGGGAAAACTGGTGCTGGTGCCTGCGGAATGACAAACACCCAGCAGGCTCGATTAATTATGAAACATACACAATCACAGCTTCGACACCGGGCACGAGCGGGCAAACAGCCGCCTCCCCGCCACTCTGTTCTGTCCTCGCACTGCAGTGCCCAGGGGCAGAGTCTCTTCCAGGGAAGCAGCGGTGTGCAGGAAAATGGGGTGAACAGGGCCCAGGGCAGCGGAGCAGCAAAATGAAAAATATCACTCACTTGAACTGGAGGCTGGCAGCAACCTTGGAGGGGAGGCAGAAGAGGGGCTGCCATCCCCAGAGGACCAGCGCGGAGACAGGAGCACCCCGGTCTGTGGACACCTGAGGTGGCAGCTCCTCTCCTGCCATGCCTGCACCTCGCCTGTCTGGACACTTCTTCACTCTCAGTAAATTGGGACTAGACCCCCAGAGGGTGCGAGACACCAGCAGAGACAAAAACTCGTGATCTGCGCTTTGTCCATGCTGTCTACTGGATGGATGCATGAACAGGTGTATGGATGGACGGATGAATAGACAGATGGATTGGTGGACGGAAGGATGGACAGATGGATGGGTGGATGGACAGATGGATGGGTGGATGGGTGGGTGGATAGATGGATGGGTGGACAGACAGATGAAAGGATGGATGGCAGACACAGACAGATGGGTGGGTGGATGGACAGATGTATGGGTGGGTGGATGGATGGATGGACGGAGGGATGGATGGGTGGACAGACAGATAAAAGGATGGATGGTAGATAGATGAACACACAGAAAAGGATGGATGGGCAGACAGATGGATCAAAGGATGAGAGATGGATGGATGGACAGATGGATAAAAAAATGCATGGGTGGGTGGGTGGGTGGGTAGATGGATGTATGGATAGGTAAGTTGGCAGATGGATGGACAGATGGATGGATGGATGGATGGATGGATGGACAGATGGACACTAACTCAGAGGGATCCCGCTCTCTAAGCCCTCCTGATGAAGGAAGGCAACAAGGGAGGGGAGATGGACCTCTGACAACAACCTCACGCCCTGAGCCTGAGTCCCCATCACACCATGAAGGTCTCTGCACATGTGTGCATATGTCCTTCTATCCACACAGCCACCTCCCAGGGCAGCACAGCTGCCTATTTTGTGGCACTCAGAGAAACACAGCAACTTGGCTGAGGTCTCACAGCTGGAGAAGGGGAGCACAGTCCTGAGCAGAGCCCAGCTGTGACCCTATGGGAGCCCAAGGATTCCAGGCAGCATCCTAGCACGCAGTGGGAGTGTCCCCTACCTTCCCTATTTGAGCAGCGCAGCTGGGCCCCTGCGAGGGGGGATCCCCACTCCCTGCTCCACTGTCTACCTGGCCACCATTGTTCCACTGGAAGGAGCACCGGGACTCTAGGCCGGAAGGCTACCCTGACTGAAATCTCACCCAGGACTTGAGGACACGGTACCAAGGACAGGCCCAAAGCCGGCCAGAGGCCCCAGGGTGTCACCACTGTGACAGAGACAGTCCCCAGTGCTGAGGCCTGGCTGCTGTGACATTGAGCCCCTGGTGAGAGGAGGGATGAGCAGGACTGGTCCTGGAAAAATTCACAAGCCCCTTGCTTAACTTCCTGTCTTGGGCTCTGGCACCAGGCCATCTTCCTGTGTCCAGCCATACTGGGTGGCAGCTCAGTCCTTCCACTCTGCACCTGGCCAGGCACCTGGAGCTGTGCTCCCTGTCCCCTGTGTGAAGGGACGGGGCCCAGGAAGCAAACCCAGGACCCAGTCCAGGAGCAGGAAGTCGGATGTAAAACTCCTGGGACAGTCACTCTGTCCATCTTGGGAACCAAAGGAGGCTTCACTGGGTGGGGGAAACTGGGCCTGGTTGGGGGTGTGGATGGCAGCAAGGATCTGGGACCATGGAGAAGAGGCACATCCCTCTCTGGGTGGCCTTTGGGGGCCTAGCAAGTCAGCGGCTGAGGTTCATGGAGGGAGACAAATGGAAAAGGGGCAGACAGCAGTACAACCACAACCACTGGAGCGTCCACTCTGTGCCAGGCACGTGACAGGAAATACTTAACTTGAGCTCCTGAGCAAAATGCTACAAAAGCATAAATCCAAACAAAACCCAGTAGGACCTGGATTCAAGTCCCACACCTGCCACTGACTGCCTGAGCTACTTGTCTCTGGGCTCCATTGTCTCTGTCTGTGGAGTAAGGGATGACATTGCCCCAGGAACAGCTGCGTGCACACAGCTCACTCTCACACTGCCCTGCTCCCTGCGGTGCTCAAGCAGGCATCACGAATCAATCTGTGCTGCTCCCTGTTAAAGCAGGAGCCACCTCTTCGGCACTCCTCACTCAGGCTCCTCCCAAGGCCCTGGCAACTCCTGGCCTGGCTGGCCTCGCAATGCCCAACCCAGAAAACAGTACACATGCCCCAAGCCACGGTGTGGAGAAAGCCACGGCAGCAAAACATGGTCATTGGAGGAGGAAGCTGCAGGAATAGACTTGAAACCCCTAGGGCCAGACCTCTGGGTGTCGGTCCAAATCCCTCCACCAACAGCCTGAAGCTAACGTCAGCTTGCAGTGTGAGTGGCTCACAGGGGTCACCGCCACTTCCCGGCAAAACAATCCAGAAAGGGGGATTTCTGTCTGATCTGACTCAGGGGCATGAAAAACAACGGCCAGGCCTCCTGCCTGCCAAAGCTTATTCCCTTGAAACACACACCAGACAATTCTGTGGTTTCTCCCACTTCTCAGGAGCCCCGGGGTCCTGGCCAATGGCTGCAGGGTTCACAGGCCGCGCTCCCCCAGTGCCCTGCCCAGAGACGCTGCTATCTGCCTAGACCTGAGGCCCAGCCAGGACAACTATAGCCTCTGGGCATCAAAGCTCGGTGGCCAAGGGGCCCTGGAGCTGGCTGGCAGCTGGCCCGCATGCTCACCGTCTGCGAATGTGCTCACTCACCCGGAGACGGGCCTGGGCCCAGTATGGGCCACCCCCGCCCCTGCCCTGCCCCGCCGCTGCCCCAGGAAGGAGAGGCAGGGATGGGTGGGCAGGAGGAGTCCGGGCTGCACACTGGCAGCATCTGTGATCCCGGAGCTGGCTGTGATGCCCACAGGAAGCTCCAGGCGGAATCACAGGTACAACCGCAGCAGGCAGGCAGCAGCCCTCACCTGGCACCCCTGCTCTGCATGGGTCCTTCCCCCTCTGGACACCCTGCCCCCAGCCATGCTCTTCCCAAAGAGCCACTCTCCACCCAGCAGCTGCTGTAGTGAGCCCAGGGCTGGGAAGCAGGTATCCACACAGGCCACAGCCCCATTCCCTCCCCACCCAGCCCTGGCACTCACAGCTTGCCCACCATGGTCCTGTGTGTGAGGTCTGTACCATCAGGACCCTTCCCAGGTGGGAACTGAGCCCTCGGAGTGGCCTCTCCTACCTCGGAGTGACAACGCTACAGCCTCAGGGGTGGGGCCCCGGCCAGTCTCACTGGAAACTCCGATTAAGACCTCTTCCACCGCCTCGTCTGGCCGCAGGGCCCATGGTTCAGGGGCAGCCCTGCCCCTGCCTGGCATGAGGGGTGTGTGGCCGGGACCTGCTGCTGTGACTGTGGACAGGGACCTGCCCTGGGCTGGAGAAGCCCTCCTGGAACTCGGCCTGTGGTCTTGCTTGGTGATCAGGTCACCGCAGGCACAGCGGGGAGGATGAGTTCACCCTGGGGGGAGGAGGCCCTCAGCCCGCTGTCACCTGTGTCCCCCTAGAAAGAGGACAAGCAGAGCCCCAAGAGTAACCCACGTGTAACCCGAAGCCTGGAAGGACCAGCTTCTTAGTGTCCTGTCTGACCCCAAGGTGGGGACAGGGCACCTGGGTGGGGCTCCAGCCAGTGCCCTGCAACAGATCACAGGCCAGCGAGGGTGTGCAAGCAGCGTAGTCAGGGACAGTGTGCTTGTTGGTGCACACCTGTGGGTGCACATGGGGGGTGTGGGCGCACCTGGGTGTGTCCAGTGACTGTGTGTGTGTGTGTGTGTGTGTGTGTGTGTTCAGATGAGAGGGTGGGTGTGAGCCTGGTGAGTGTGCGTTTGGTCGGGAATTTTTGAGTTGAAAGCTATGTACTTTTTGATTTTTTAAGTAAACTTCTGACGGAAGCGTTCCATGCTCCAGAAGAACGTCCTGTTGCCCACGTGCAGCCCACTGTCCTTCCCCATGGAGCCCCAATCTCAGCTGAGGTGGGTGGCGGGGGGGTCCACAGGGGGAGCACACAGGTGAGCAAGAAGCCCTCGGGTCACCAGCCTGACCCCGTCCCGCCCAGCAGGGGACAC
>PVJX010042593.1:0-14077 GCA_004027295.1 Dolichotis patagonum | reverse complement strand
TCTCCTTCAGTGCTTGAATTACTTCACTCCAAGCTCTTCTTGACCTGATGGTCTGTGTGGAGAAGTCTGCCGTGATTTTGATGGATTTTCCTTTATAGGTGATCTGTTTCTTTTCTCTGATGGCTTTTAATATTCTGTTCTTATATTGAATTTCTGGGATCTTGATTATTATGTGTCTGGGTGTAGCTCTGTTTGGGTTATAGGTGGCTGGAGTTCTGTATGCTTCATACCTCTGCATCTCATTTCTTTTTTCTATGCTTGGGAAATTTTCTTTAATAATTTCTGTGAATAGCCTTTGTAATTCCTCTGTTTTGATTCCTGCTTCTTCATTCACATGCTTTATTCTTAAGTTATAGATCCTCTTGTTGTCTTCCAGTCTTTGTATCTTTACTGCCTGCTCCCTTGTTATTTTTAAGAGATCTTCCCTTTCATGATCACACATTGCAAGCCTGTGTTTAATTTTTGATAGTCTATCTTTGGTTTCTTTCAAGCAGTTTTGCCAGCTTTCTATGGAGTCTTTAGTTTCCTGATAATCTCTTTGAATCTGCTTCATGAATTCTAGGTTTATTCTGTATTCTTCATTAAACTTTTCTCGCCTTTTGTGTTCCTCCATTCTTCTGTCTGTGTCTTCTTGAGAGGTGCCCAGCCTTTCTTTTATTAATCTACTTATCTCTTGTTTAATTTGAATTAATATTTCAGTTTTGATCCCACTTACGAGGTCCTGAAGGTATCTCTTTATGTCCGCTAATGCTGTGTTTGATGTTGCATGTTTGCTACCCTCAATATCTTTTGTATTTACCTCTCCTGGATCAATGTTCTCAGGGTTGGGTGCTGGGGTTTTTTTTTCTTATTTCTCCCTTTCGTCATGTTTTTGGTTCCTTCCATACAAGTGTACAGTGTAATTCCCAGACCCTTTTCTTGTTGGTTAAGGCTCCTCTAGAGGGTGTAGGCTAGGAGCTTTTGCCCTCTTCAGTCGGTTATCAGAGATTAGAGTTCAGGCACAGGCAGTGCCTGGCCATGGGTCCTCCACTATGGGCCAGTCAACCTTTGCAGGCCTCTACTGTGTCAGTGTGCGCCGATCTCAGGGAATTAATTTGTAGCGGCTCACTGGGTCCCAGCCAGGGACTCGGCCTAGTCCAAGCAGATTCCACCAATCTGCTCGGCGAGAGGAGCATCCAACTGAAGCCACTTCCTTATGGAGTTAGGGCTCTCCTGCCCAAATCCAAAATGTGGTCCAGTCGGTTTCCCCATTCCTGTGGCAGGGTCTTATTCCCATCACTCACTGTGTGTTGATGCTGGTCCCCAAAAACTGCCAGGCTCTCTGACCTCCGACTTCAGTGTGGCTGCAGTGCGAATTCACGGTGCCTCTGGGTGGGTTGCGTGCAGGGCTGGTCCGGGCGAGCCGCACGCAGGGCTGTTCAGTTCCACGCTCCGCCAGCTCAAGCCAGTTGCTTTGGCATGGATCGCTTTGTCAAGTCTCTGGCAGGGATTCAGGCAGCTCAAGGAGTGTGCTGTGTTCGCTGATCTTAATTTCTCTTATGGTAGCCCCAGGACCTCATATTCAAGTGGTTTTTTGCACTTTAGTTTCTTTGTGGGTTGTGAGAGTCCATCTCTCTCTGTTTGGGTCTCTCCAGGGTGTTTTATTCTGGCATTTAAGCTGTCTCTCTCAGAGAGGGTCCCTCTCCTGCTGGTCCGCCCCCCATTTTATTCCATACTCTGACTACTAGCCTTCTTTTTGAATACATTTATTCTTTCACAGTCCAATGCTGTTGCCCAAATTGACCACCTCTTTGTCTAATTTAGCCTTCAAGATTCATTTCATTTTATTTCCTTCCTAAATCCCTGTACCTAAACTTCTCCTTCCACACGCAGTTTGTTCTTCCATTATTAGTACTTAATTAATGAGAGTCTGTTGTATGTGTGCTTCTTACTTACATAACCCATGACCCATAACCCATGATGCTGATTGTGAAGGATGCTTATTGAACTTTATGATTCCTGTGGGTACCCTAAATTTAAACTCAAAACCAAGAAATGGTAGAGATGAGTTTTTTGTAAGTCAAGGAACATAACATAGGTTCAAATTTGAGATTTAAGAGTAGGAGGAACTTTCACATATAAATAAGCTTTCTCCACTGCCTCTCCCTACCCTTCATCCTTAGTTTGATATTATCAAGCCATTTTACAGGAGACTTTAGCTCTTAGCTACAGCGGCCTAGAGCTGAAGGGAAATGGACAATGTCAAAAATACTTCCATCTTTGGAAGAATTTTTGCAAAAGTAAAGAGTTCTTTTTTTTATCTTGAGGGTAACAGCCAGTTTTTCATTTTTTCCTCTATGAAAAGTAAAACAGTAATTTATTTCCAGATAACAAACTTACTCTTTTCATTCTTTGCTACCTTCTGGTTTGTTCACTTCAGAGGTCCATTTCACTTACTCATTTTATTTATGACTAACATTTTTGGGAAGCTATCTTGAACCAATACAAGACAGTTATTTGTCTTAAGAAAACCAGTTTAGACAACATAATAGACTGAGTGATCCACATTTTTTTTAATTGCTAAAAGCCCTGACCAGGCAGGAATAAGAAAACATTTATGTAGCATTATCTCCCAATAGTGCATAGGCAAAACTTGTTTTTATATAAATACATTTCTGTGTAATCATAAAACAAACCATTCTGATTGAGTTCAGACATAGAAAGTAGGTTCTTTTAGTAACAGTTTTTTGTTCCAGGAATCTATAGCATTCTAAGAAGTGGCCTGGCATGTATAAACACCTTCCATGTTGACACAGGTGCATTGTTCTTCTCTGTCTTCTGCTTGTCTTCCTTTCCATGTCTATCTATAAAACAAATCCAAAGTGCTCAATAATTTTCCTATTCCTAACAAGTTGTGTACAGAAACACATGCCATTGAGGGTCATTGCATGTTGCCTATAGGAAATGACCATGAAGAAGTTAAAATGTACAGAGGAAGGAAAGGCAGGATGCAAAGAGAACTGGCTGAGAATCAGGAACCTTGGATTCTTGTCTCTTTGCCCCTCACTGGTTAGTCTCTCTGAGAAGAAGGGGAGTGGTAATGCAGTGAAAGATGAAGAACTATGGCTTCAGAATCTTATGCCCTGGGTTTAAATCATACTCTGGTTGAATGCCCTCATGCAAGGTATTTAATTCTTGAATGCCCCAGTGTTCTCATCTGCATTATGTGGTGAGCACCTTCCTGCCTGTGTGGTCAGAGTGATGAACTGAGATCACATGTAGAAGTTCTTTGTACTACCTGCTCATTTTTCAGTATACACAAAAATGACCAATACCACGACTGACTTAGAAAACACGAGAGAACAGGTAAAGGGAGAAAGTTTATCTTCTTAACAAAGGAGACTAAAGGTGTGCATAAAATCTGTTTTCTCTTTGTTAAGAGAAAGGGAGAGTTAACTAAAAGTGTTCCCAAAGGGCTGGGTGGCATGGAGACAACAGATGGAATATACAGGCAAGGTCACCAAGGTGCAAAGCCAGCCTGAGAGGAGCTGCCCAGCAGAGCAATTAGTGGCATTAGCACTCATACCCTAGCAGGTTGGACCTGGGCCTCTAAGAAGCACCACTCTGGTGTACAGGAGGATCTTTCTCCTGTGAGAAGATTCTGAGGGTCCCCCTGTATTTGACTCTGTCCTCAGTTTCTCTTGAACCTCCTATGGATTATTCCATTCATCTTTTGATGTCACTCTGACTTAGAAACTAAAATAAGTAAGTAAATAAATAAATAAATTCAGTTTTATGCAAGATGGATTTTTACAAGTGTTACCACTGGAGATGAATGTTTTTGTTAATCAGAATTTTTTTGAAGCACTATTCTGCATATTGGTTTCTGTGCTGCTTATACTGCCCCGATCTTTTTCAAGCCTTCATTCTTGATGTCATGGGACCATCAGAACAATGTACTTCTCTTCGGAAAACCTCATCATGTGAGAGTCACTGCTTACGTGAGTTTTGCTTCCCTCCCTTGGGGTCCGCAGCCTTTCATTCCGCAGCAGCTGTGTGGGAAGAGAGAAGATGCTTTCTTGGTGCTGCTCGCAGCAGAGTGCATTAAGAAAGAAAGCTTTTGTTAATGAGGCTTTATTTAATTTAGTCCAGTCATACAAAATAATTGAGATTAGCACTAGCAACCCAGCTCTTAATTTTGTTACCTCAAGTGTTTAGGGTTTTGGTTTCTGTCCCCAGCTTAAATTTTGGACAGTTGACAAGATGAGGAGCACTGGTTTTTATAGATGTGGCCTGGCAGGGATAACACATGGAAAATGTGAATTAAACCCAGTCCCCATGTGAAGCTCTCAAATTTCTCTTTTGTGCTACTGTTTCTAACACTGCATTTGTCTACATTTGTCCTCTGCAGAGTTCCACATTCTCACCATTCTCACGATAATCTCCCTGAAGAAGAGAATGTGCTCAGCATATACATGATAATCAAGACTTAGAGAAGTGACCTATTCAAATCACAGTGTCATGTGCAAGGCCTGGTGCTAGAACCCAAGAAAAATATAGATTTGATTTTTCACTTGGGGGCCCTCGAGCTAGTTTCTTAGTAAAGGACAAAGTGGAAGCTCCATGCTCTTCCTCCTGTTTTTTTGTTTTTTGTGTTTCGTTTTAGTTTCTACAAGTGTAGTATTTTAGTGCCAATTTGAGTGGCAGGTGCTAGAGATACAAAGCCCTCAGACAACCAAACCTTGGTGGGACACAAATGTGAGCAGAGAGGGATTTGAGACAGTGTAATGAGCACTATGACCAAGGAAGTTGAGTGCTGTGGGCACACAGGAATGTCACCAACCTAGCCCTGTGTGGTTAAGGAAGGCTTCTGTGTAGTAAGTGACACAGAATTGGAGACCCAAGAGGGAAAGTTACTCCAGGAAAAAAGAATAGAATGTGTAAAGTCATGAAGGCAAAAGGAGCTTTAAAAGTTTAGAATGTCAGAAGCCTAAGGAAAAGGGCTTAGAGAGGAAAGAGATGTTGGTTCACAGGCCATGTCAAAGATTTTTTAGCATCAGTTAAACTAGGTCACACATCCTATGGCACCCTTAACTATAATCTCATCCACTGATGAGTATAGAACCTCCAAGATCCATCACCTTCCAAAGTCCCACCTCTGAACACATGAGACTTTTAGGGCACATTCTAGATCTAAACCATGACATCAACACTGTAGTGGTTTATTCAGACAAAACTACAGGCAAATGCTGGTTCTCACTTAGTAGCATACACATCCTTGTTTTCTTCATTGGAAAAAGCATAGATAAAACCTATATCAGCATCTTTGTGAGTATATGCGTAAAGTACCAGGTGTGTAGGAGGTGCCCGGGAAGCACTTATTTCTTTCTATTTTCATGTCCTTTCTTATCACTTGTGCAACTCAGAGTAAATCTAGAAATCTTATAGACCTTATAAGGTCTAATCACCTGACCTACTTCCTCTCTGCATTGCCTCCCTGATCTCCTAACACTCTGCTTTGCCCGCACTGGCCTCCTTGTGGTTTCTTGAGCAGCTGGACATGCTCCATCTCAGGACCTTCTGGCTTGTTTCCTCACCTCTGTCAAGTATTTGTTCAAGTGTCACTGCCTCAATGAGACTTCCCCAAGCCACTCTTAAACATCAGCTCTCCCACGTGATTACTGTTCTCCCTCCTCAGACTTGTTTTCCTTCAAGCTCTTACCATTTTTCAATGTTACATATTTAATTACCTAAAACTTTTATTAAACATGTATTTTTCATTATTTAGTTTGATCATGTCTCTTTCAAGTAACACGTAAGCTCAACAAAGGCAAAAGGTTTTTTTTCTTCTCTATTATTCATGGCTGCATCTTCAGAGCGTAGACTAATGTCAGCCTCTCAATGAATGAGTGAAAGAGTGAGTGAAATGTGCACTGATCTCTCAGCTCAGTGTGTTCCCAATAGTGGGAGCTGGTAAACAGCAATCTTGAAGCATGTCAGTTGCTGTGTGAGCGCTCTCCTGCATCTGATTGGAAATGACTCCTAGATACCCAATTAGGAAAGGATTCCAGCCTTTATTTCTTTGGGAAAGGAGACTGTTGCTCTTTGCCTCACTCATTGGCTACCTTTAGGGTTGCCTTCTTCAGCAACTCTTCTCAATGCTGCTGGACCACTTAAGTTGTTTTTCTTCTTTGCTGTCTTCCTGTCCCCACTCTTTGAATTTAAAAACTGTCTGTGGCCAGGTGTGGTGGAAGATGCCTACAGTCTCAGCACTTGGGAGGCTCAGGCCAGCCTGGGATACACAGTGAGTTCAAAGGTAGTCTGAACTACATAACAAGATCCTGTCTCAAAAACAAACAGAAAAACCCAGTCTCGCACTGAACCAGATAGCTGTGTAAAGCATCACTGGGGACACAGTTCTCAGACTGTGGCATTTCTCCATTTTCTTGCCAGCCTTTGGGGTCTGAGGAAGTTTCTGTGGATGAAAGACAGGAAGAATTGAGATAGACGTCTCCTGGTGATGCTGGCTATAGGAGCTTAGTTCATTCATTCATTTAGTCATTTATAGTATTTCTTCATATTGAGACTCCCTGTCGAGTAAGAGAAACTGAGAGCAGACAATTAAAAGCAGGAGAGATATGTATATCGATAAGGTTTTTGTATCAGTCAAATAGGCTGTATAACAATCTCTAAACCTCAGTGGCTTCTAAGAACAAATAATCTTTCCTTGGTTCCCTAGCTGTGGATTAACTGGGTAGCCCTATGTTAGGGCCCTTTGGTCAAGGTCTGTTACTGGGAGGGAGTGGAGAATTAGGAACAGTAATTTATTCTATCACAACATTTAATTGTGGCTCTGGAGGTTAGAGCACGCTTTATTGAGGTGGTAACTTTGATCTTTCTTGAAGGGTGGGTAGTTTTCAGGACAAATGAACAGGCCAGACCATATGTAAGTGTGTGCTAATTTTAAAAAGGAGATTGAAGTAATGTCTTATTATTTATTGAAGTGATCACTATGGGTGATCAGCAAGAGTTGTATGAAAATAAAATAAAGATCATCAGAGTATCTGTTCATGAAGTCCAAAGTTCACAGGAGAGATAAGAAAGTGATGTAACACAGAAGAGAAGGAAAACACAGAGCCAAGTACAATCTTATTCACCTGGGTGGAACAAAATGTGTGAACTCGGAAGAGAAGCTAGAATATATTTTCAGTAACTAGCTGTGTTACAGCATGCAACATATGTGCTGTTCTATATTTATTATTTTATTTAATTTTTACAATTCATGTAAAACATTATAACATTAAATACAAATAGGCAAACAGAGTTTCACAGTTGTCAGTAACTCACTTAATGGCTTATAGTTAGAAAGTCTTAAGGGGACTACTTCCAAGTAATTCTGTTTCGCAAGAAATTTATTCATGAACTTTACTCACTAATGTACACACTCTATTTTGTTCTTAAGTGGAACTGCTTCAAATTTACCAAACACATAGTTTTGAGTATTTACTATATGTGCAGCAGTGTGTTTCTCAAAAGGACCTGGACTCTGGAATAAATAATATCTGAAGTTCCATCTAGCTGTGGCATTTGTTAGGCCTAACCTTCTCATTTCACATGGGTTTAGGATACCTCAAAGAAAATAGAATTCTCAAAAATGCTTGTTTTGGATGATGGAATGTTTTAAAATTTTCTTGTTTTCTCCAGTTTATATTACATACAGCAAGTGTTCAGAAATGAAGGAAGGAATAGCTTGGTAGTTTCCTCTCAGTGCAACAAACATTAGAGGCACAACTGGTTGAATAATTCCTACTATTCTTCAAATTACCTCTACTTAATACTAATCTTTTCCAATACACAGCACAAATACTACTGTGGAACTTTCCTACTTACGAAGAAGTAAAATTTAACGTTTTTATTTCTTGTTTCTTATTTAAAATTACTTGACCACTGAATCACATCTGACCTTTAGCATGAGTTTTTTAGCCAGAAATTATGCAGAACCAGTTCCTTTTTGCAGCCATCCTTTTCTGAGGTGTATCGTTAAATATTGACAGGCATTTTTGTGTGCTCTACATCTTGATCATCTGGCATTGGGTTGGAGCATATTTCATGGTGCCTTTACCATGTGCTCAGAAAGCCAGCTGAACTGGTTTCCCTCATCTCAGAGACCATCTCATATGGTCATTTTAAAATCTTGTCGTACTGAGTAGTGCTTGTAGGAATTACCTCTCACTCTCTCCTGTTTGCTGTTTCACGATTCCCCAGATCAAGGATGCTCCAATGTTGCTGCCTCTCACGTTGACCACAAAGACAGAGAGAGAAGCCATTGTGTCGGAGACTGGACCAGAAAGAGAGTGGACTGGGAATACTGCTAGGGGCACAAGGAATGCAGTCATCTCCTAAGAGCCTCTTCTCCACATCTTGCACAAACTGCTACTTCTTCGTGGCAAAAGTCATGTAGGAGGAGTTTGCTATCAGCCATCCAAAACTTTTGCTAGCCCAGGCAACATTTTTGCCACAGAACTGAACAAGATATTATTTCATTTCACTTCATTGCATTTTGTCATCATTCAATCTTCCTAGTTATAGTTTTAGCTGTTTAGCTACATTCATTTCAAGCTGCATTCATTACTATTATTTTTGTGTACACTTTTCAAAATGATTGACTTAAGCTTTCTGACAGAAGAAGAACAAGAGGCCATTATGAAGGTTCTGCAGCGGGATGCTGCCCTGAAGAGGACAGAAGAGGAGAGAGTCAGGTAAGAGGCCACAGGAGTCCTTGGCACAGGGAAAGAAGAGGGGGCCCAGAAGAAAATGAGACTTTTTTTGTTTTCAGCCACAAGTGGTAGTTATGACTTGGAGCCTAAACTTATGGGCTCCAATTTTAGGTTGACTTCCTGTTACAGAAATTTCCTTCCTTGTGTGTCTTAATTTACACCATTGGACACTGCCCAGAAATAGAATCTTGATTAAAAATAAGTCAGGTGCAGTACTGCATGCTTATAGTCCCAGCTGCTCAGGAGGCTGGAGTGGAAGGATCATTTGAGCCCACAAGTTTGGGATCAACGTGGACAACATAGTGAGATCTCATTTTATAAACCAAAGCAAAAAACAAAACAAAAACAAAAAACTATGTTCCTTTCCCTTATTAAATTATGAGTTAAAAATGAAATAGATATAAATGCACACATACTTCTATAACCTATATATTCTATACCTGTGAATATTTTATATCCATGTTTTAAAATGAAATTTGTTTTTTAACTGAAGCATGAACTAAGATTTTTTAAATTTTTAAAATGTTTATAAGAAAGTAAATTCAGGAATATCTTCAAATTTTTGTATACTTTCAGAAAGACTGGAATGAGATAAGGTCTCACTGAGTTGCCCCATCTGGACTTGAACTCACCATCCTCCTGCTTCAGCTTCCTAAATGCCAGAATTGTAGGCATGGTCCACCTCCCCTGGCTGGGATTGATTTTAACAGCAAAATTGAAAACGTTCTCTGAATAGCTAGTGTGACATACCATGAATGAATGGATGGATGTGTTCTCTGACCTAGGCAATATTTTATTTGACTTGAGTTCAATAAGGAAGAGTGGCACCTTTGACACAATATCCTTGTTGGATGGAATGTAAATGTCCAATCCGAATATTCAGCATCATTACCACTTCCATTCACCTTTGTGGTAGACAGAGAACTAGGCCAGATGTAGTCTAGGCCTTACTATTCACCACCTAAATCTTGGGTTTTGATGACAGTGAAAGGCTTCTTGAATGTGAGTTACTAGCATTAACTTTGTGGTCCCTATCTCAAGCATTATCCAAAAGGACCATAAACCATATGCTTATTTCTTTGCACATGAGGACCATGAACACTGGATTTATTTGTATCATTTCCCATATTCTGACGCTAATAGAACATGGATGTTTTCTAAAAGAACATGCTGAAATTCTCATAAGCTCTATAGTATGTGTGATTATACTGATGATAATTTATGCATAGGAATTTTAATAAGTTACAAGGTTTCAACATACCTTTTATTTCATATACACTCACACACTCCTGTGAGGTAGAGTGGGATAGAATTACCTCATTTGATGTGTGAGGAAATTGACTTTGAGAAAGATCAGATGACTTGTTCATGATCATACCACCAGTAGGTGTCAGAAATGAGATTTAAATCCCAGTCTTGAGGTATTCATTCCCTAACTCTACCTCTTCTCCATGAGAAAATAGTGACAGGCTAGTCTGGGATCTGGCGGTAAGGAGGGAGTAGGCTGTCAAAGTGTAAACTGTGAATCATGAAAATGGGATCATGTTCTTTCCACAAGTCACTTGTGATGCTGCCTTTACCTGGGTGGAGTGTTTCTCTTTTTTCTCAGGAAGCAGAGTGTCTCAAATAGTGTCCCCAGGAGGGACAGAGGCTCAATACTTGTCTAGGCAGCAGAACCTCTTGGTAGCATTGATGCCTTCTTTACCTGTTCACAGTTTATAAAGCCCTTTCATCAACACCTCCCTTACATTTCTCATAACAACCCCGAGACTGGGTGAATAGGGACAGTTACACCCATTTAGGGGTAAAGCACCAGCCAGTCTAAGCCACTGCAAAAATGTTGTGAGTCCTTTATAGTCTTGGTTTTCAGCCTCTCCTCTGGTCAGCTGTTCCTCAGGGTACCTCAGCAGCTGTGCGGAGTGCTCCCCTCGGGTTTTTTGCTTTTGTAAATAAATAATGGGAAGAAGCCTTGGGGTGGTAAGAAATCTAGTACAGGTCGAGTCCTAGTTCCCTCTCTAGGGGACTCATTGTGTGCCAAGCTGTTTTTGTGGACTTGACCACAGGCAGATCCAGGATCCTAGGTGACAGTGTGCACCAAATGAGGGCAGATAGGTGTGAGGCAGTGATCTGTGGACATTGAAAGAGCCCAAACTGTGGCCTATTGCACACAAGAATCTTGAGGAACTGAAGAATTTCAGGGATGGTCTTGAAATAGTTCTGCTTCTGGACTGATGGAACCAGAACTGGGTCTCTGACCTGAAAATGTTACTCCTGGCCTTTGCTTACCCCCTCCTTTACCATCCCTCAGCTATTTGTCCTCACTTTTTCCATCAGCCAGTGCTCTGGAAAGGAGCTGTTTTTGCCCACATCAGTAATTTTACAAACAAGAAATAAAGGCCAAAGAGAGAAATGACTTTCCCGGGGTCATGCAGCTAGTAAGTCCTAAAGCCACAATAAGCAAATTTCTTGGTCCACTGCTTTTCCCTTTTCCTTATGCTGCTCATTGCCACTTGTCTTCCCAACAAGAATAATCAGTTATGGCACAGGGAAAGAACTCTTACTGCATGGACCTTGGAGTCCAATTCCGTCTCTACTGCTAATCAACCTTGGTTCACTGAGCAAATAATTTAGCCTCTCTGAGCCTCAATTCAGAGATTGTAAATGATCACAATTTCAAATTCAAATGTTTAAAGTCAGAATCAAGTAAAATATTTCTTAATCTTCCTGGGATGTGATGATGATGGAGACATTTTAGTTTCCTTATCCACAACTTCACCTGTGCCTTTTGAAAGGAAAGAAGATTCTAGTTAATAACCTGATTCCTTAGCAGGAAATACTCCTAAAACTCTATTATTTAATGAAGTAAAATTTAATTGAGTGCCTATTAAGTACAGGGAACTGCTCTAGACAGTGATATGAAGAAAATTCTAGGGTGCTGATAACAAGGTCCCAGCCATCAAGGAATTTTCTACATAATGACTAGTCTTTATCCATTTAATGGATTATCAAATGCAGATTTAAAATCTAAATTGTGTTCCCCTGATATGATTTAACAGTGTGCCAGTTCTTCTATTTGGCATATGGTTTAAAAATACCAACTATATAATTATAATATTACCCTAAGCAAAACATCATTAGAAAGATAGAGTTGCCACTATAATTCAGCCTGTTCTTTCAAATTCTAATTTTTATGGGTTTGACAGCACAGTCTTCCTTTAGTCCTGAGAACATCACGCACTGCTGCCTACAAGACCAGATACTGCTTCAAAACCCTGATTTTCAGTAGGACCTCAGTACTTCTGTAGTTGAGATTGGGCATTCAAATTGAAATCTGCTTACCATTTCTGATGTGTCTGGTGCTTTGAATAGCTCATATCCAGCCTCACTCAAGACACTTTGGAGAAGATCTAGTTTGCATGTTACCTCCCATTCTGATTTTATGGATGAAGAAAAATGAGTTTCTACATCCAGTTCCCAAGTCACTCAACATGTTAGTGCTGAATATCAACTAGAATGTGGGGGGATACCCTCTATTGTATCTCTGGCATACAGTTACAGGTCACTACTCTTCTCTTGCTATAGCCACAAGTGCTGCCCCAGTTATTAGCTTGTGTCCCTAACTCCTAGGTAGAGACATTTCACAGACTAACAGAGAAGCAGATCAGAACTCTCTGTCTCTCTGTCACTGTCCCCCCACCTCACCATCTCCCTCCCCCTCTTCCCTTTCCCCCTTTATCCTTCTCTCCCCCTTTTTGTCCCCTCCCCAGCCTTCTATCAGTTGGTCTGGGTCTATCTCATCCACCCTGCCTTTCAAGGAAACACTATCATATTGCACACATATAATTGTAGTTATTTATGCTTTGAAAATGACACATGGTAGAGGTGTTTTATCCTGTGCTGTGTGTCACACTGTCAGCAGGAAATTGCTGTACATGTATATCTGTGTACACATCAGATCTGTGGCCCCGCCCCTAAATACACAGCATATCACACAGTGATGGATGCTTTCGCAGTAGATGCCATCTTAACTGCCACCACATCTTAGAAGTCTCAGCTGCCTCCTGCCTGCCTAGTTTGTTTTGAATGAAGGCTGAAGAACTGACTTCAGGACCTCTGATGTCAGAGGAAGAGGGAAAGGAACCCACATTTACGAAGGGTCTGCACTGCACGTGGAGCTCCCCATACATCTTCTCCTTCCATCATCAGAACATTTTAGCTGAGTTGTTTGACAGATGAGGAAATAGGTGGAAGAGGCCAAATGCCCTGCAGACTTAGAGCCTTGCCAACTTAACTCCCAAGCCAGTGTGCTTTCTATACACTGTGTTGCCTCTCAGCAGACCGTGGAGTTCTGTGATGCCTAGAGTCTAGTCTGGAGTCTAGTGATTCCATTTCACAACCCTTTTCATTGTAATAAACATTTCAGTTTCTTTTGTCTCCAGATATGTTGGTTTCCAAATTCTCTGTGAAAGGTTGAGTCCCTTGGTCTAAAGAATGAAGTGTGGTCACAGTCTTAAAACCACAATCATGCTTAATCTCTGAAGCAGGATGGGGTAGTGGAAAGAGTATTAGCTGAGAGTCAGAGTAGCTCCCAGGTCTGTGTAATCTTTGACAAGTATCTTTACTTGTCTGGGACTCAGTCATTTCATCTAGAAAGTGAAGCCATTTGCAACTGCCTAAGGTTTTTTTCAGCTCTAAGAATACTTTCAAGTCACATAGTCATGCACAGAATATATGGGGGTGGGGGGAGGATTAAACAATATGAAAAGGAGAAGACTAAATAATGAACCCATCATCTCTCTGGCAAGCCTGCTGATTCTTACCATCTTGATTGGCTCGATCAACCAGGTCCTGCTCTGAAATTAGATCTGTTTATCCTGAAAAGGTAGAAGCTGGGGTGTACACATGTGAACACAGGGTGAAAAAGAAGTGGGTGAAAGTGTTGAAAGCAGTGTGGAGGGCTGTGCCTCTAGCTTTCCTCTGTAAGCCCTCACATTATTGGTGCCCTCTAAAGAGATGACAGTGGCAGTTAGAGCTATAGATTGAATTTATATGTATAATTCAACATGCATGCCTAATGTGTGACAAGAGAATTAATGAATGAACAAGTGAACAGATAACCAGATAGGATTTATTTATTTATTTATTTATTTATTGTTTTAAAGATAGAAAATATAACAAATCAAGATAGAACAAAACCAATCAAGACAAGGCAGCAAAATTGGTGCACAATGTCAGAGTAGGATACTGGGAAAATAGTAATAGCTACCATATTGTATCTTGTTATCTTCACAATAGTTGTCCATTCCATCAGGTACAGCAAA